>JAJJMB010008110.1:160441-264505 GCA_023531105.1 Papaver atlanticum | reverse complement strand
ATCCTTCACAAGCCCGAGTTGAACGAACTTTACTCACCACTTTCACTACAACTAAAACTCATATCACTTTAGTTTAAGGTTTGAACTTGATGAACTACGATTTGTAATTGATCTCTTCATCATAAGGGTTGGGTACGTAGGCAGCTGCAATGCGCCATAACACTTGTGGTATAACACTTTATTACTGATATCATATAATCGAGAGATGATTTTGACACACTTAATGAGGTAGTTGTGATTCGTTGCTGGTTGGTCATACTGCCTATCAAGCTACACGATGGCATGCACCAATTGCAGATTGGGCATTGCTTTAGTTATAATAAAATAAATGAACTAGTACACCAATCCAACACCTGGGTTTGATCCTAATTGATTGGTTCAGAGTGTCGAAACCTATTTTACATACCAGTGTTATCTTGTTAAAAAGTAATCTCCTTGACAGTGTTTATCTTTATTAGATTACACATAGGTGGAAATCAAAAACATTGTGGTGTACTTGGAACCCTTGTCATTTTGATTGGTATCATAACAGACAAACACGATAAGGATCTAACAATATGTGTTTGTTGCGATCCAACTTATAAGACTTGAATCTAAATATGGTTAAGGAAGAACCTAAGTATGATTTTGTTAACGTATCACAAGGTTGTGGTGTACCATGTCCATAATATACTTGAATAAAAGGCAGTCTGTTTTCTATCCCGATTTAACAGTTTAACAATGTTACTTCATTCAACAAACACACTCAAGGTTTTCATATTTTTCAACAAATTTCTTGATATATCTTTAGTTCAAATTAAAAACTTGGAAACTTAAATACATTAGGAGAATCATTGATGACATACATGGATTTTTTGTAACTCTCTTACTTTTTCTTAAACGACAAAATATATATGAAACTTTCATCTAAACATGAACTGATTGAGTATCTTGATAACTTGGAGAAATAACAACATAATGAAATCATATTAATTAGTTCATAATGACAGGAGAATGAACAATTTAGTTAATATGATAATATCCTCAGAGTTGAAATGTGAAAAATAGATGAATAAGGAAAAAATGCGGTTATAATATGCTCTCGCTTAACATATTGTAGTAGTTGAGTATCAGAGATCATCCTTAAAGACTGAAGATCGACGAAGACATTTGGAGAACTTCTGTATCATGTATGTGAAGACTGAACCATTTTATTTCACTGACTATACCATCATTCTATCTACTGAGACTATGTCGTATGACTTATAGTAGATTCTCAAAGAAAATGTTTTCCGTCAAGCTTGTCTTGTGAAAAATCTTGAAATATGATTCAACGATTAGATGTTTAAAGGTTCTGATAGACACATTTATGTGCCTATTTTGATCTCAATTGTCTATATTGTTAGTACATGTTTTGTACCTATTTTGTATTTATTTTGCTATTTTGTGTATTTGTAGGTGTTTTTGGGAAATAAAGCTCGATGAACTAAAATGTGGAATTCCGCTAATAAAATGGAGAAAATGAGGTGATTTGTAATTTAATGGGCTGGGCCCAAAAGGAAGAAGACGGAGAATTATTTCATTTGGTAAACATGGCAAGGCGTGTGGAAAGACGAGGGTACCCAAATACACTACAATCTTTTATTTATCAACCTATAAGTCCTCTAATGAATATGATTGTCTATGGACAGAGTCGAGACAATACAATAGATTCGGTTCACACTTTGTGTGATCGTCTATCGATACGAGATCGAGACAATACAACAACAAGGTTACTTGTGTGTTTGACTATGGATACAAGATCGAGACGATACATAATAGGTTCGTAAAAAAACCGAAACTCTATAGGATCAATATCAAGTATTACAGAGTTAACGTACTTGTGTATTTTACTTAATTATAATAACAATTATAATGCGGAAAACAAAGTAAGGACACAACAAGATTTTGTTAACGAGGAAACTGCAAATGCAGAATAACCCCGGGACCTAGTCCAGTTTTGAATACTCTCAGAATTAAGCCGCTATACAAAATCTAATACCAACTTCGTACAGTTGAGACCAAGCAGACTACCCCTAGCTACTTAGTTCCCTCAGTATCCCTGCGACTTCGACTTCTAGAGTCACGCACGTGAATAACAAGTCCTTTGGATCGTATTCCAAATAACAAAGGAAGATTTTGTTTGGTAACCACTCTAATCAATCTTGCTAGAAGATATGTGAGTTGTTGACAAAGGCTCTTATGTTTAATCTAATAAACTCCTTTTTGTCAGGTTAGATTAATCTAAATATTGACTACCGAAATAATCAATTTCTAGATTCGCAATCAATCAGTATAGATCTCAAAGAGAAACTATAAAGCGGTGCCGATCTCACGCAACTAATCAATCAAGCTTATCAAAGATAAACCGATTCTAGTTGGATCCCAGCCGATCAATGTTTGTACTCTAAATCCACAAGATACGAAAACAAATAAGAATTCTTCTTCGTATTCAAATCTTCTATTGCCTTCAAAAGCCTGCACAACAACACTTGAATCCTCTTGTGATCAATCACACACAGAATGGAGTCTGTTAACAATGGATTATCAAAAGATGTCTTTAGATCTAACAACAGTTCTAAAGATCCCATCGATACTTTGATCTAGTATGAGTGAATCTTATATCAGAAGAGAAGATTCTCAAGAATAAAAAAAGTAGGTGCAATCAAAGTTTCAACAACCGTTAGTCAATCAAATCAATAATTGAAAACTAAAATAACGTTGCAATTATCTAGTTTCCCACCAACGGTACTCGTAGAGCTTCTTGATCCCACGGTAGTCTTTAAACGAGCGGTCGTAAGATATTTTACCTAATTAGGATATTTTCCGCTCCGAATAGACGGCTCCACCAGAAACAACAAGAAATGAAGTTTGCCTGGCTCTTAGGATAGTTTGCTAGAAATGCAAACTTAGGTATTTATAAACCAAGGTTGTTTTTACACCAAGGAATTTCCAAAACCGAAATTATTCTTAAGATATGCAATGAATGCCAAAATTCGGTTTTCCTAATTCCAATAAATATAGTCCAATATTTGTGAAATCTCTTATATAAAAACTCCAATTAGTAAATGCACATTACAAATTTTTATTCTCTAGAGCTATGCATTAATTGCTGGTAATTAAAGCACATAAAACCAAAAACCTTAATTAAAAGATTCTCAATTTATTTCGGTACAGGATCACCTTGAGCATCAAGGAATATCTTCGAATAATAAATGATAAGAGTTATGTACATGTTCAAATATGTCGACATCATGAAGCTTGTTAGAGCATAGCTCGGTTGAACCCACCAAGCGTTGGCATGTCAAGTTTGGTTGTCATATTTTAGTGAACCAAAACTCATTTAAAGAGTCGCTTGATTATTTACTAGAGTCAACTTCGTATAGGTTAGCTAGAAAGTTACTAAGATATGAGACTTACAAGTATTACGTGAAGACTTGAAGAATGTGAAGAAGTAAAGAACTACAACGACGACATCATCCTTCCACTTGAGGTTAGTAATATTTGACTTGAACTGTTTCATTCCTAACGTATCTTTCAAGTTGTGCATATTGAAAACATAACTGCAAAACTATGAATGATTATACTCTAGTTAGACATAGTATTAAGGAATTACAATACGAAGTATAACGTCTATCTTTTGAACTTCGTATATAAGACATCGACATAATCGTATGAATGCTATTGTGATTATGTATGGGTATGGGTGAAGATTTCGTCATAGGAAATAATGTTTTACATTCGTTTAAAGGAAGTAAATTCATAAACTTGTTTTGTGAATCGAAAGGGAAATCGCTAGGCTTATTGGTATTGTTATTCATTGTGAAAAGACGAGGGTACCCAAATATACCTCAATCTAAAACTTTTCCACCTATAAGTTCTTTCTCCGAAAGTGATTGTCTATGGACTAAGTCAAGACAATACAACTAATCGGTTCACACTTCGTGTGATCGTCTATGGATACGAGATCGAGATAATACGACAACAAAATAACTTGTGTGATTGACTATGGATACAAGATCGAGACAATACAACAACGAAGTATGTTTACTTGATAATAGGTTCGGACTTAACCAAACACAATAG
Source organism: Papaver atlanticum (assembly GCA_023531105.1). Classification (NCBI taxonomy): domain Eukaryota; kingdom Viridiplantae; phylum Streptophyta; class Magnoliopsida; order Ranunculales; family Papaveraceae; genus Papaver; species Papaver atlanticum. The sequence goes on along the minus strand of JAJJMB010008110.1, from coordinate 260,401 downwards.
GATTGCTATCAAGTAAATAGGAATTAACGTTTGTCTATTTTACTTCTAATTATAATAAAATAATTATAATTGCGGAAATAGAAAAGTAAAAGACACAACAAGATTTTGTTAACAAGGAAACCGCAAATGCAGAAAAACCCCGGGACCTAGTCCAGAATTTAATACTCTCAGAATTAAGCCGCTATACAAAATCAAACCAACTTCGTATAGTTGAGACCAAACAACTAAACCTATAGTTCACCTAGTTCCCTCAGAATCCCCGTGCCTCCAACTTGTAATAAGTCATGCACTTGGAACAATTACTTTGGTTCGTATTCCAAACAGTAAAGGAACAACAAATCTGTTCGGTAACAACTCTTTTCAAACAAGTGATATGAGTTTGACAAAAGGCTCTTCCGTTTATCCCAATAAACTCCTTTGTCAGGTTCTTAGACCTATCCAATAACAACTACCAAAGTAATTGTTTAGATTTTAGAATCAATACTTTGAATCACAAAGAATTGTATTGATGCCGATCTACTCAACTAATCAATCCAATCTATCACAATGATAAACCGATTATAGTTGGATCCCTTTTCAGCCGAAACAAGTTTTGTGCATACCAAAGATTATGAACCCAAATATCTTATTTGTCTTCAAATCTTCTTTGATCTTCAATAAACACCTGCACACCAACAACTTGTATCTCTTGTGATCAATCACACACAGAATGGAGTCTGTTAACAATGGATTATCACAAGACGTGTTTAGATCTACAAACAGTCTAAAGATCTCCCGTCGAAACTTCGATCTAGTTTGAGTGAATCTTATATCAGAAGAGAAAATTCTCAAGCATAAACAAACTAGGTGCAATCAAAGTTCAACAACCATTAGTCAATCAAATCAATCGAAAACTAATAATAAACTTCAATTATCTAGTTTCCCACCAACGGTACTAATAGAGCTTCTCAATCCCAAAAAAGTCTTTAAACCGAGCGGCTGTAAGATATTTCGCCTGATTAGGTTACTCTCCTCTCCGAATAGGCGGCTCCACCAGTAATAACACAAATAGGTAGTTTTGCTGGCTATGAGGATTAGTTTGCTCGAAATGCAAACTTCAATATTTCTTGACCAAGGAAGTTTGGACACTAAGGAATTTCCAAAACCGAAAATATTCTCAAGATATGCAATATATTTCCAAATTCGGTTTTCATAATTCCTGGAAATGCTCTATCCAAATATTGACCGAAATCTCTTAGAAAATCTCCAACTAGTAAATGCACATTACTAATTTTTATTTTCTAAAGATATGCATTTTAATTGCTGGAAATTAAAAGCATATAAAACTAAAAACCTTAATAAAAGATTCTCAATTTATTTCGATCCAGAATTCTCCTTTAGCTATTAAGGAATATCTTTGAATAATAAAAGATAAGAGTTACTGCACATGTTCAAAGTATGTCGACATCTTTACTTTGTAAATCCTTTTTCATATTTACAATCTTGGAACCGATTTTCCACACTTCCAAACAAGTTTAGAATTGGTTCATCGGACTTCCAAGAACTATGTGATTGATTATCCTATCAAATCACCATTAATGGGTTTCACGGTTCTACCTCAACATAAAGTTTCGGTTCTACCTCCAAGTGGGTACTAGGATCGATTACACTAGTTACCATAAAATGGCTAACTAAGTACTAGGATCGGTTACCACTTCTTATGGTAAAACTTGCGATCGGGTGACCAAGTTATTGGATCGGTTACACCAACTTACTAAACTTGTTAAACATCTTACAAGGATCGATTACACTCTCTCTTGTGATCGGTCACACCTCTTACTAGGATCGGTTACCCAATGGCTAGTATTTAGTCACACCAATTTCAAGAGATCGATCTTACCATCTCAGGTGATTACTTAAGATCGGTTTCACTAATAAAAGTCATACCAATACAAAAGTCAGGCCTTGTGAATAGTTTTACCAAGATACACAAACAAGTTATGAACGGTTATATTAAACACACATATTGGTAATTCAAAAGATTTGCAATGAATAACAATACCAATAAGCCTAGCGATTTCCCTTTCGATTCACAAAACAAGTTTATGAATTTACTTCCTTTAAACGAATGTAAAACATTGTTTCCTATGACGAAATCTTCACCCATACCCATACATAATCACAATAGCATTCATACGATTATGTCGATGTCTTATATACGAAGTTCAAAATATAGACGTAATACTTCGTATTGTAATTCCTTAATACTATGTCTAACTAGAGTATAATCATTCACAGCTTCGCAGTTATGTTTTCAATATGCACGACTTGAAAGATAGTTAGGAATGAAAAAGTTCAAGTCAAATATTACTAACCTCAAGTGGAAGGATGATGTCGTCGTTGTAGTTCTTTACTTCTTCACATTCTTCAAGTCTTCACATAATACTTGTAAGTCTCATATCCTAGTAACTTTCTAGCTAACCTATACGAAGTTGACTCTAGTAAATAATCAAGCGACTCTTTAAATGAGTTTTGGTTCACTAAAATATGACAACCAAACTTGACATACCAACGCTTGGTGGGTTCAACCGAGCTATGCTCTAACAATCTCCCCCCTTGTCAATTTTAGTGACAAAACTCTTACATCATATGGATAAACAAATTACAAGAATTCATTACACAAGCGCTTGATTCCAAGTTTCAACAACACAATAACCTGTATACATTCAATCCATAAAATGCCGTTGTTGACATTATAATAACAAAGCTAACACTCCCCCTAAAGGTAAGATAGGTAGATTTTCAATCCGCACGTCTTTGTTATTCCCTTTTTAGATAAGATTACCACAAGTATCAATATGATATGCTACTCTCCCTTAGTCTATGCTTTACTCTTTCGTTAGATATAACGTTTAAGCACCATTGTCCTTTCTGTTGATGGTGGTTTTTAGTTCAGGGCTAAAATTGTAAAACCATGTATTTAATGCGCCGTCGCTCTACAAAGAGGTTGAGCCATTTAAAAGTGATGAGTGGTCAAACCCCTCAAATTACATATGTATTGAGCAATTCAGTATATTTAATGCGACATCGCTCTGCAAAGAAGTTGATGGTGGTTTTCAGATCAGGGCTAAAATTGTGAAACCCTGTATTTAATGCGTTGTCATCCTGCAAAGGAACAAAAGCCGTCTAAAAAAGTGATGAGTGCATAAACCTCTTCGCTTACATATGTATTAAGCAATTCAATATATTTGTGTATATATAAAATTCACTTAGAATGATGCATATAGCAACAATCCCAAATATTCTATGAATTTTATTTTCTAACAACATTATTCACTAATGTATACCCCGCCTAGTATTTTCCTATGCTATGTTCCCCAGCTGAACTCTCAATATCTGCATGACATGACGATTAATGTTCACTCGCAGCGGAGTAGCACGAATCTACCAAAGTGTCAGTATTGAGATATGCATGAAAACACTCACACAGGCTACACCGCTCTATGATAAATAGATTTTCGTGTCAATGCGCTTTTTAATTGAAAGTTAGCACGATCGACGCGCTTAAATTCCTCAAGGAAAACCTAGAATGTCCATGTCAGTCTTAAAGAGCAATCACGACCACACGATTTGGCCAGACAATTCGACAAGCTTAGCCTCTTCCCAGTGGAACTAGGCAATCACCATGATGACCACCGGCGGGCCCACTAGCATCCCAGCCGATCGGATCTCTTTAGTTCACCCATAGCACCCCTGATCGCTAACCAAAAACAGGGTAATTGCACTGCGAAAGAAAAGCTCAAACGAGCTAGACCGACCATAACGGTCTCAAAATCATCACATCCGTCCAACTTAGCCAGCCAAGTTGGACGGCTTAGATCGTGTTTCAGACGATCAAAGGGGCACCAACATGATCGCCGGCGGCTCATCTCCATCCCCAGCTGATCGAATTACATACGGCGATCCATAAGCACGTCGAACCGCTTGCCCAAAGTAAGGCGATCGTGCGCTTGTAAAAGCCTAAATTAAACAAGCGGCGTTACGCAACTGCCGCAAATCGATCATGGCCGTCCATCTTCGCCAGCCTGGTCGGACGACCTAGATCTAATTTCAAGAGGCCAACGAGATGCTTGCACACTCACCAGCAACCCATAGGTGCGTATACCTAATCGTCCTGTCCAAATCAGTGGCAAACGCCACAAATCGTTTAGCCCAATGGTAGGGTGGCCGCACGGCTTCAAACCCTAAAATACAATCAACGGAAGCATACAACTGCTGCAAATCATCTCGTCCGTCCAACTTCGCTAGATTGGTCGGACGGTTTAGATCGGATTCTAGATGGCCAACAGGGTGACGCCGTGATCACCGGCCACCCCTCCTCTACAGGAAACGATCGGCCAAGTCATGGCTCGTTCATAGGATCCCCAAAACATCACTCAAAGGTAGCCATTCACCCTACTTGTATGATTCAACAACAGTCATTAACTGCCGCAAATCGTCTCAGCCACTCAACTTGGCTAGACGATTTAAGCGGTCCAGATCCAACCTGGATCAACCAATAGGATTTTAGAATGGCTACCAGTCGCCACTCTCCTATAGGGACTGATCGACCACTCCCTGGGATACGGGCGTAGCTCCTACCAACTCCTTGAAAGAGGGTGGTCACGCTCCTTTGAAGACATTCAACTCACGACTAATTTGGACGAGCTCTAAAACAACGATGCTTCCTGCACATCGGTTATTTTTAACAGCTTGTTTAAAAGCGATGCTTCATGTGCATCAATTATAAACGATGCTTTATAAGTATTGATTCCACAAATAATTTTATTATTTGACCTAAAAACTCTATGTGCTGCTTTTAGCGGCAAGTCTCATGACTTGACCTATTTACTCAAGACATTAAACATGTCACAAACTGGGAGATGTTTACTGGGGTATTGGTCTGGCGGTTTACAGCGTGCGGCGTGCAACTCGCCCATTGCAAGAAAGTGTCAGGAAAGGACGAACGGTTAACAAAAATGAGAGTAGTGGGTGAAAGGGTGACCAGTCTTCCCTCATAATGGAAACGTGATGATCACCACCTTTTGCACAACCCCACTTCTCCACTACCTAACTGCCTCCACTTCCTACGAGATCATGGTGCGTTCGAACATGACTTGTATAAATAGGATTTCGACCTATTTCAAAGAACACAAGTGTGATCAACACAAGTATCCAGAAAACACCAAGAGCTGATAAGCTTACATTCTGCAAGCTAGTTCCACATTCTGATACAAGTCATAAAACAACCACTCCTACATAATTCAACATTCTGATCTCAAATACCTTCTTCGCTTCCCGCCCTAAGATCAACCTTTCTCCTTCACTTTGTGACCGAATTGAATCTGGAACGACCATTTCTTTGTTTAGGCCAGAGTCTTACAGATTGATCTCTCGAATCTAAAAGTACTCTTGTGCAGTACATTTGTTTAGGGTTTGAATTCGTTTCTCATCAACACACCCAAATTTACCAAAACCAGCAGAATCAGTTTTTACCCCAAAACAACTGGCGACCACAGTGGGAGATTAATCTCTTGGTTGCAAGATCAATTTTCAATTTCATTTCAATTTTCTCAAGAGGATAGATCTTAGGTATGGGTCAGTTACCAACCCTGATGCCACGGGCACTGATAACACTTCTGGTGCCAATATCCCTGCTATTAACACCAATGTACCGCCTACCAGCACAGTCAACACATCTCATGGTGTTACAACCTCTAACACCAACACCAGTAATGCTGGAAGCATCCCCTCTGGCGTGACACCTCTTATTACCAGAGCCATAGCCGCTGCTACTCCTAATATTTCTTCGATCATGACACCTCCAATCGTCACCAGGGCTTCCACCATTTCTTCATCGGGACGAGAGACTGGAGGAGCAAGAGGAAGCCAACCCCCTATCACCATTGTTGATTTGATGTAAAGATAAGAAGTTCTCGCTAAGGATCAGACGGACATGGCTACAACTAATAAAGAGGTACTTACTTTCCTCAAGACGCTAACGGAGCGACTACCACAAGAGCAGCGTCAACCCATGGAGCCAATAAGGAATATTTTTAACACTCCTAGCGCAAGAACTTCAACAGTGCGTTCCTTCATAGATGAGGAGGTTCGTGTTGCTCCTGAACGTTAACGAGAAAGGAATAAGCCGTCCATCTTTATCACACGTGAGGATCTGGAGCGTTTCCTTCAAAATCGAGGCAAAGTAAACCCGGTAGACATGCACCAACACCAACCTCCATATCCTCCTGATGTGCAAAGAGTTAATCTCCCAAGGGGATACTCCTTTCCTCAATTTTACCTCTATGATGGTACTTGTAACGCTCGCGAACACATTTCTCATTTTCTTGAATCCTTGGGAGAACACGAATACAATCATGTCCTCCGCCTAAAAGAATTTTCAAAGTCGCTTACCGGAAGAGCGTATACCTGGTACAACAACATCGCACCAAATAATATATCCAACTGGTATAGATAGTTGCCAGTTTCTATAAGAAGTATTTCTCCGTGTCCGAGCAAATCACTTTCTCAGACTTGGGAAGAATGTTTCAACGAAACAACGAGCATCCAAACGATTACGTCAAGAGATTCGGAATTCAAGCTTTAGATTGTCACGACCCAAATGTGACCGAACAATAGTTGGTCGAGTCATGCATTACCGGTATGGTTCCCATCTATCGTGTTTTACTGGAAAACCTGCATTTCCAGACGTTCTCTGAACTCCATGAAGCTGCTAAGCGGGTCGGATACGACCGCACCATCGCTGTTAGAAAGAACCGTCCAGGGGTGAAGATGCACGTGAAACTCGAGGAAATAGACGCCTCATCAACAAGCAATATAACACCGGTCCTTCTGTAAGCGTAGTAGGTGAAGGAGGGAAAAGGAAAGCTCCAGCAGCGGAACAACAACCCAAGCGCGCAACACCAGCGCAGACAACTCCATCCCGAAAAGCTGCGGCTAAGACTCCTATGCAAGAAACTGGAGATGTTGCTCCAGATTTCCCATTTCCAATGGATGAATTCATTGAACTCCTGGAGGCATGGATTCAAGATGACGCCATCAAGCTACCTCCTCTCCGACGTCCGCCAACCGAAGAAGAGATGGCAAATCCCAAATATTGTCGTTACCATAGGTTTGTCAACCACCCAACCAGTGACTGCAACAAATTGAAGCGCATTTTCAAAGAGAAGGTGGATGCAGGAGAACAATTAGGAAATGAAGGAGTTCACATGGACCCTCTTCCTGTCAGGAGCTTCATGATTTCTGGGGACTCCGTTCACAAAACTGTGCAGTCTATGATGGAGCATTTATGTGAAATTCTTTATTTCTCTAAGGCGCAGCGTCTAGACATGTTTGGAGCCCTCAACCGTGTCGTATCAGGCGAGTGTCTGTTTCCAGTTAGGGAAACCGCTCCCAAACCCCAATCTTTCCTGGGAAGCGCAACTAACAAATGCAACTGGGGACTCCTAACCACCGCTCACTTAAAGGATGTCAAGTTTGACAGCACACTGATTAATGCAGCATCTGATTTCAATATTGTCACCATCAAGACGTTGGAGCTGCAAAGATTTCAAAACAGGAAGTTGTTTATTGCCCAACCATAATCAAAAACTCAGAAGGAGAACCCAGAGACGCTTACGGGTACATCAATCTCGAAATCAAGGTAGGAGATGCTCTAACACACGCCAAATTTCATGTGGTTAAGAGTACCCGAATTATGATATAATCCTGGGGCGTTCATGGATACACGATAACAAAGCAAAGCTAGGAGTATGCCCTTTGCCAATGTCTATACCTGAAAGGGTCTCCAACAGGCCGTTCAATCCTGAAGACTATTTGTTGTCGTATCAACAACTTGCGAATGTGACACAACTGCCTGGAGAGAGCGCATCAGCATTTGTTCGCAGATTCCTAACACAAGTAAGTCTTATTGAATACTCCTTTTGCAAACAGTCACTCCTCCTTCCGCCAAGTCTTGGGAACTCGATCCGATTATAACCCCAGCCGTCACTAGGAGATGTGAATCGAACACAAGTCCTTTTAAATGTTTTATCAAGAGTTTAGAAGCTGTCACGATTAAGGATGAGGAATCTAGGAAAGTAATGGCGCAATGCCCAAACCCATTTCAAGTGTGAGATATGGTAGTGATAGTTGTTGCCCGACCTACTCCGACTGATTCCACAGGAGGGAAAGGCGAGCCATACCTAGTGGCAGAAGTTATTTTGGGAGGTTACTGCAAGCTCATCAATGCAGACAAACTAGAAGGCGTGGTAATGTACACCCGGTGGCTCAAACCCTTCAATACCTAAGATGCCATACCACCCTTTCGTCCAACGTCCCTTTTAGTGTTTCCTCTAGCAATTTCCCTTTTAGTGCAACATTTGTAATTCCTCCAAAATGATTGCACTGCTTGCATTCATCATTAGGATTTCAGTTTATCAGTTGATTAAAGTATTATTTCTTCTCATTGCCCTTGAATCATTTCAAAACAAAACCTCAAATAAACTCAAAACCCTCAAACACAAACATAATTACCTACCAGATCAAAGCCAGAAAAATAAAACTACAGAGGAAGCATCTTTTATCTTCCAAAACATACTCAAAGAGGTAATATGCAAAGGAAAAAGGAGGGACAAAATATTCAAGGGAAATTTTCCAGTAGTAGTACGCCCTTTTTAGAGAAGATGTCTTTCATGCCCTGAAGAGCAGCCTCTTTCGAATCCAAGCCCTGATACAGTCTCAAGGAATCCGTAGAAGGAACTTTGTTCTTTTCAGTCTACGAATTTCGTATTTTAGAACCCTTTCACAAAACTGGAAAGCAGCGCACAACTACTTCTTCAGAAACATCGTCCATGCTCATACATACCTAGTTGGCGCGCCACAAATCTTCAAGAAGCATGTAATTTGCAAGGGAAAATCAAACAGAAGAAGCGGTATTCTTTTGCATGAGGAGAAGACACGACTTGTCGAGCAGCACTATTGGTGTGCCGTTTTCCCATCTGCCATATCGTATTGCCTCATAAGAATGGGAAGAACTCGTTTTTCGAAAACAAGGATTAATGGCGCCCTCACTGGAGTTCTCTCCATAAGCCGCTTCAACGTTCTCTCCAGAAGCCGCTTCAATGTTCTCTCCAGAAGCCGCTTTAACGTTCTCTCAAGAAGTCGCTTCAACGTTCTCTCCAGAAGCCGTTTCAATGTCCTCTTCAGAAGCCGAAGCCGCTTCAACGCCTCAGCAGATCTATCAAATACGACTCCCGCTTATTGATCAACAAATGAAAAATCCAAAACATTGCCGCCTTCATCAATTCATCAACCACCTTACCATCAAATGCAATAGAAGTACATCTTCAGGAGAAAATGGGCTCAGGGTAATTACACTTGGGGACTACCAGCACGGGATATCTTCACGTCCCTCCACCAGGTTACTTTTGATATCAGTATCACCACTGTCAAAGCTTTACGAGCTACAGTAATTCCTCAACATGAAGCTGTACACATGCATCAAAGACTCCAAAAGTACATCGTAGAGATATTTTCACATATCTGGCCACGCCATCGGATCTAGCACGCATCTACAACCCATTCCGTACTACGATCCAAGATTCAGAAGATAGTTCAAAGGGTGTATACGCAGTCCTTGAAGACTTGGTAGCATCACGTCGGAAGCGAAACGCATCTTAACTGGTCTACTCCACCCAATGGCTCTGGAAGATTTTGCATATACAAGTGATAGACGCATTTATGTGTCTATTTTCATCTCTTTTGTGTATATTGTTAGTACCCATTTTTGTAATAATTTTGGTATTTTATCCCTTTGTAGGTGTTTTTGGAGGAATAGGCTTTTGCGGCAAAATTGGCTCGAAAAGTTGTTAAAGATACCTGGAAGGACATTTGCTATTCGGACTCTCATTTTGGATAAGGGGTAACCCATTTCCAAGCAGCTACTAAACAAAGACCGGGAATGGATAGGGGGACACCTTCGTCACGGTTTAGAATATGGAATGTGGCGGGAAAATGATTACAGCTTCCTGCGAATTTTCCTGGTTTGATTTCATCGAGTTTTTCTCGGGATTTCTTCACAGTTTTGGATAGGGATTAATCTTGTGCAACAAAGTTTCGTAAGAAAAGGAAAGATATCACATAAACACGATAAAAAGGGGAAGTAATCATCGTAACAGGGGATGAGAAATATTAACGGGATTTTGTGCTTCATAAAAGGAAGTTACGTGAAGGTTTAAGGAATATGCTTTCCTAGTATTTGTGGCATCAAGTGTTGAGACCGGAGTTGCACAAGACGCGTAAGAAAAAAAAAGGAAATAAAATCCCGAGGTTTGTGGTGAAAGAAAGAGGGATTTAATCGGGTTTGTCTTGGGGCTGTGGTATATAAATAGACTTCTGAAAGACAGGGGGAGGGTGTCGAGAATTGGGGGAAGTTACAGAGGTCTCTGGTTTGAAGAAAGAAAGTTGCAGACCAATTCTGCACTTTCAGGGAAGAAGACGAAGGTGAAGAACATTGGACAGACGAAGCAGGTCGCAGAATGGGTAGTTTATTCAACTACAGAAGAGAAGTATCGTTCTACACCAGTGCCTGAGAAAAGCCTATAGCAACTGTTTATCATCTTCCCAACAATTTCTTCGTAACAGTCAGTTATGTAACACTTATAACATTGCAGATTGGCTGTTCATATCTTTTCTCCATTGTAAACACCTTTTGAACTATGAATAAATCTTTTGAGCATGTTTTTACCATGAGGAGCTAAACCCCTTAGCCGAGGCGACGGAGGAAGCCATTGTTCCATGAAAAGTGGTATAATTCTATTTTAATTATTTTTACAATCTTTTATATGATTATTTGCATAGAACTAATATAGGAAAATTGATTTTTATTGAGTGATTATGAATTGTTTTTATGGAACATGCTTAGTTTTAAATTTTTGATGTTTCATGCTTGATGTTTACAATTGTTACTTCAAAAATCTATTAGAGGCAATAAATTAGAATCACTTTAAAAGAAAGAATTGCATGAATATTGATTAGACTATATCACTTAATTGGTTAATGGTGGAATCCAAAGTCTCGGTGTCTTTTTATAATTTGATACAATTTTATTTAATTTAATTTAAGTCTAAAAAATCCTTCACAAGTTCGAGAAACGAATCTTTTTACCACTACAACTACAAAAACACATCAATTTTTGGCGGCGCCGACGCGGACTTGTTTTTAGGGTTTTAGATTTATTGTTATTTTTATAAAAAAATTTATTATTTTTTTTCTTCTTTACGCGTTTGGTATTTTTCGATTCTTTTTCAGATTTGGAGCGGAGCTAAAAGGAAGGAAAAAGTGTTATAAGAGGAAAGCATCGCCAAAGAAGGAAAGAAAAGAGGAGTCCAAAGGAGTGAAGAAGAAGATTTTTGTATATAGTTATTTTTTTTATTTTTTTATTTTATTTCTTTTATTTTTAGAAATTGTAAATAGGGTTTTATGTTATTTATTTTTTGTAATTTTTTATTTTATTTTTGGACTTTTTTTTGGACATTTGGACTTTGAGACATTTTTTTTTTTTTAAAACCCTACGGAAGGGTACCATTAAATATAAACTGTTTGCAGGGAAGGACGACAGTTACGATACTGTCTCGGCCCCTCGGGTTTGCACACTGACATAAGAGTTGGTGGCCCGAGTCGACTACAACCGATTCATCCCCCGTCTGGTACGGGAGGTAAGCTTCTAAACACCCGCGAATCCCCTGTCAGCGTGTTTACTGTCTTCCTTAAGGTGCATATATGTTGAGGCTTTGAATACGAATTTTAATTTCCTAGTAAAGGGCAAGGACATGCCATACAAGATAAGGGTTCGGATTTCATCACCGTTCTCTTCTTGCCCGTCTTAGGAAAACGATACCTAACGCGAACCTAAGCATTAAAATATTGACTAGAACGAGACCGATAGGGTAACGAGCTTAATAGGAAAGTCGTTCAAAAGGATCGTATTGGGTACCTTGTTAGCCTAACTCAAAGTTCAGGAAGATTACTGTAAGTCGATTAGAGCCGCCTTGTAACCCAGGGAAGCGTTGCCAAAGAGGTGGGGGTATCAAAGCTCCTCTGGGCTTCTTCTACTTCTCTTCGACTTACTTTATTCGGATCGTCCTACGAGGTTTGCTAAAATTGTACCCAGTTGCCTCTTTGAAGAGTAGAAGCTGGTCTAGAAACAATCTAAGGGAGCCATCATGCTTGTTGTTTGCTAGATTTTATAGGTTTGATTTGGTCGAGTCAGCCTTGTTTGTGATTGTGTAGAATTCCCTTGCAATTAAGAATGTCGAACTGGTATTACAATAGCCAATACAATGAATATCCGACTGAGTTTCAAAATGGACATTATTCATATTACGACCATAGTGTAAATAGTGGTTGGGAACACCAACCTTTTGAAGGTTATGGTTCATACCATGGTGAGCCCAATTACTATCCACACACACACCGGTCATACGAGCAAGAAAATAAGGATTATTATAGTGCTAGTACCTCGTCTTTGGACAATAAAATCAAACTGTTGAAAACTAGTCCTTATTATGATCCTTCCGTTTCTTTAGAAGAGTCTCTTAAGCAGTTAATTGAACATACAAATAGGTTTGTGTCGGAAATGAATATATGAACTGCACCATTGAGTGAATTCTCTATAGAGGAATCCCTCAAGCAAATGGCTGAGACGAACGAAAGACTTGCTCGAAATAATCTTGATTTCCAATACAGTGTTTCCAATAGTACCCTTGAAAATGAGGATAGTTATTTGCATAATCAAGATGACGAGGTTAGCATTGGAAACACTAGTTTAGATGAGGTTCGACCATTTTCATGTTATTACAATGATGATTATGACGAGGATAGTGTTGATGAAGAATCTGAAATATGTAGGCATAGTGATAAGGAATTTGTTACTCCAATTGAGCTTTATAATGATAATGTTATTTCTAGTTCAAATCCAAATAATTTTAATAATTATTCACCTATTCAAAAGGACGAGGATTTGTCTAGAGATATCCCAGGTTTAGACGATGTAGTTTTTCCTTTTGATTACGAATCCGATAGTGGTTTAGAGGAATGGGTTTATTCTGAAAATGTTGTTTTAGAGTCTAGCGACTTAGAAACAATAGTCTTAGACAAAGAAGATGAACTCGTAGAGCTTTTAAATTTGAGTGAGGATACATCACCTGAGTATAACGTAGAAGAAGCAATTGACTATTTTCAGGATTCTGATGATCTAAAAATTAGGGAAATTATAGCTAGTCTATCCAGAGACACCCAAAACTCTAAGTTTGGGGGTGATTATCGCTTCCCTAGTGCCTTACCTTTAACTCTCAGAAAGTCCCCTCACTTAGGACTTGATATCTGTGCCTCGACCATTTTACAAGATTACCTTCATACTCGTTTTCCCGAACTTAATGATGTCCAGGAAGAAGCTTAGAAGTTTAAAACCCATCCTCTAGTTGATGTGGTTTGCCCAGGCTATGATACCCAGATTGACTTTGTTTTCCCACCAAATAGTTTTCTTCCAACTGTGGGAACGTTTATATTCTAAATGTGTCGAATATTAAGTTGTGAGACTAAACCTAAATACTTTAGGAAATTAAAATCGACACATTTGCTTAAGAATGACCACTACTCTCATTGTGGTCAATTATGTAAGTCAAACCTAATTGACTTAGAGGATCCTCAATTATTTAGGTTATTATTATGTGCTTCTAAGTTCTTATTTGAGTTTCTACAGACTCTAGAACCTAATAATTTGGATCTCACTTATGAGGAAATGCATCCAATGAAAATATTTTATTTAGACCCTTTCATAGAACCTGAACCTGAACCACAATTAGATATAGGTATCTTAATCAGGAAACTAGATAAGGGCATGCTATTCTTGTTCATTTTCTTGGTTTATTGCAATTTCTTTTGGTCAGCTCTATTTTTTGAAGACCCACAGTTATTCCGACTGTTACTTTATGATTCGAGTGACTAATCCTTTCTTAGTCGGCTGAAGACTTAAAACTTAGCACTTCTTGGGAGGTAAACCATGGTTCATGCAACACGGTAATATCTTTCCTTAACTCTTTTGCTTCAAATGGTAACAGTTTCTCCTTGTTCATGCTTTTAATTTTATATTTAGAATATTGAGGACAATGTTAGGTTTAAGTTTGGGGGTATGGGAGAAAATTTTTAGTTGCAATAAATAAACTCCAGAGTCTAGAAATTTATGCCTATTAAGGATGGCACTAACCAATCTAAGTGGATGGAAGCATTTTGGTTTTAGGAGTTGAGGAACCAATCAGACTAGATGGAAACATCTATAAGAGTCTATTCATAAAAGCACAGAGCTCAGGTGTTAGAAATAACATGATAGTTTCGCCATATCTCGTTGAGTCCTTTTCTCTTCTGTTTTTTATTTTTAATATATGTTTCTCTAAGTGATTAGGTGGGGCTCACGATTCAAGTTGTTACCACTGCTAGGGTGTAATAGAGTGATTGAGATACTAAAAAAAAAAAAAAAAAAAGACCAGACCAATTAGACCAATCAGAATAAATATTAACACTTGGATAGCAATATGTGTGTGTTCTCCCTATCTCCGTCGCCTAAACAAGCGTGGAACGCAGGATCCATGGGAATTACCATGTAATCTGCTGACAAGAAGCATGCGCTTGGATCCAATAGATCTAATCATGTCGTTAAAATAAAAATAAATAAATAAATAAATGTGCATTCAATAAATCGACCGCTGGTTCCCTTGTATATGCCAGACGAGTAGATCTAGACATAGGATTATCGACCACTGGTTCCCTTGTATATGCCAGTTATGTTGATATTAGTCAGACCAGTATTTCAGTCCATTAGGATAGGTTAATTTTGGCAGTGGCCTTCAGACAGATATGAGAAACACCGTTCACCTAGTCAACATCAAAACCATCTATGTTTTTCTATATCCATCTCTTAATCTATCCATGTGATTTGTTGACTCTGGATATTGATGTCCATAGTGAAACTATCTAAGTAGAGCTCTGTCACTTATATATGAATTTTAGTATGCTTGAGTGCAAACTCGTATACAACAATTGGAATTTCGCATCAGGGTACTTCCTCCCGTAATCAATAAGTATGCCAACCAAGGAGGTTCTTTAGTGCATTCCAAGGTTCTGCATAGATAGCTAGGGTCTGGAGTAAAGGTTTTGTGGGTACACCTCTGGTAAACCCTCCCGAAACTATAACTCGACAACTAGGGCCACCTAGGGGTTTAAAGGCTTGTTGCACATGCTAAGTGCAATCGACGATGCCTGCGACAGTGAGTTAGGATTTTATTTTTTGTAGTTTTGATTTGCTCGGGACTAGCAAATAATAAGTTTGGGGGTATTTGATAGACGCATTTATGTGTCTATTTTCATCTCTTTTGTGTATATTGTTAGTACCCATTTTTGTAATAATTTTGGTATTTTATCCCTTTATAGGTGTTTTTGGAGGAATAGGCTTTTGCGGCAAAATTGGCTCGAAAAGTTGTTAAAGATACCTGGAAGGACATTTGCTATTCGGACTCTCATTTTGGATAAGGGGTAACCCATTTCCAAGCAGCTACTAAACAAATACCGGGAATGGATAGGGGGACACCTTCTTCACGGTTTAAAATATGGAATATGGCGGGAAAATGATTACAGCTTCCTGCGAATTTTCCTGGTTTGATTTCATCGAGTTTTTCTCGGGATTTCTTCACAGTTTTGGATAGGGATTAATCTTGTGCGACAAAGTTTCGTAAGAAAAGGAAAGATATCACATAAACACGATAAAAAAGGGAAGTAATCATCGAAACAGGGGATGGGAAATATTAACGGGATTTTGTGCTTCATAAAAGGAAGTTACGTGAAGGTTTAAGGAAGATGCTTTCCTAGTATTTGTGGCATCAAGTGTTGAGACCGGAGTTGCACAAGACGCGTAAGAAAAAAGAAAAGAAATAAAGGAAATAAAATCCCGAGGTTTGTAGTGAAAGAAAGAGGGATTTAATCGGGTTTTGCTTGGGGCTGTGGTATATATATAGACTTCTGAAAGACAGGGGGAGGGTTTCGAGAATTGGGGGAAGTTACAGAGGTCTCTGGTTTGAAGAAAGAAAGTTGCAGACCAATTCTGCACTTTCAGGGAAGAAGACGAAGGTGAAGAACATTGGACAGACGAAGCAGGTCGCAGAATGGGTAGTTTATTCAACTACAGAAGAGAAGTATCTTTCTACACCAGCGCCTGAGAAAAGCCTATAGCAACTGTTTATCATCTTCCCAACAATTTCTTCTAAACAATCAGTTCTGTAACACTTATAAACATTGAAGATTGGCTGTTCATATCTTTTCTCCATTGTAAACACCTTTTGAACTATGAATAAATCTTTTGAGCATGTTTTTACCATGAGGAGCTAAACCCCTTAGCCGAGGCGACGGAGGAAGCCATTGTTCCATGAAAAGTGGTATAATTCTATTTTAATTATTTTTGCAATCTTTTATATGATTATTTGCATAGAACTAATATAGTAAAATTGATTTTTATTGAGTGATTGTGAAATATTTTGATGGAACATTCTTAGTTTTAAATTTTTGATGTTTCATGCTTGATGTTTACAATTGTTACTTCAAAAATCTATTAGAGGAAATAAATTAGAATCCCTTTAAAAGAAAGAATTGCATGAATATTGATTAGACTATATCATTTAATTGGTTAATGGTGGAATCCAAAGTCTCGGTGTCTTTTTATAATTTGATACAATTTTATTTAATTTAATTTAAGTCTAAAAAATCCTTCACAAGTTCGAGAAATGAATCTTTTTACCACTACAACTACAAAAACACATCAACAAGCATCCCAAGCATATCGTCATCAGAAAGGAAAGAACGAGCCTATGAGATAAAGAGTCAAAATGAACCGAATTTCATTCCAGTCAATACTCAAGAGTTTAATGAACATTTTAGTTGCGACTCAGCGGTGCAGACACCAAACAACTTAAATTCAAAGCCTCTTGCAATTGGGCGCAATAGAATTTAGCAAATTTCGAAATCTACCTGGAGGCAATTGACGTATGATAGGAGGACGATTACTGCGTGCTTTGATACTTCGTTTAACAGTTCTTGCTCAAAGACCTAGCCGGCCTCTATCCTGGTAACATCTGTGTACCTTGCCTCATAAATTTTATCTTTATTTGTCACCATCTAGTGCTTACCCCACAACAATATCATTGTTACGTACTAAGAAGGGGACTTAATGTTGATTGTGGTTTTTAGTTCAGGGATAAAATTGTAAAACCATGTATCTAATGCGCCATCGCTCTGCAAAGAGGTTGATCCATTTAAAAGTGATGGGTGCTCAAACCTATCAACTTACATATGTATTGAGCAATTCAGTATATTTAATGCTCCATCGCTCTGCAAAGAGGTTGAGCCATTTAAAAGTGATGAGTGCTCAAACCTCTCAACTTACATATGTATTGAGCAATTCAACATATTTACGAAATTTATCCAGAATGGTGCGTGAAGCAACAATCCCAGATATTCTTAAAATTTTAACCTATTGCATTATTCACTAATGCATGACCTGCCTAGTATCTTCCTATGCTATGTTCCCAGCCGAACTCTCAATATTGGCATGACATGATGATTAATGTTCACTCGCAGCGGAGTAGAATGAATCTCCCAAAGTGTCAGTGTTGAGACCTGCATGAAAACACTCACATAGGCTACACCACTCTCTGATAAAGAGATCAGCGTGTTTACACACTTTTTAATTGAAAGTTAGCGCGATCGAACGCGTTTAAATTCCTTAAGGAAAATCTAGACTGTCCATATCAGTCTTAAGAAACGATCACGGCCACACGATTTGGTCACACAATTCAACAAGCCTAGCCTACTCCTAGCGGAACTAGGCGATCGTCATGATAAACACCACCGGGCCCATTAACATCCCAACCGGTTAAAATCCCTTTAGCTCATCCGCTACACCCTTGAATGCTAACCAAAACATAGGTGATCGCGTTGTTTTATAAAGAGCTCAAACGAGCTAAAACCGGCAAAAAACGGTCTCAAACATATCACGACCGCCCAACTTAGCTATCCTAGTTGGACGGCTTAGATTTTCCTTTGAACAATCAAAGAAGTGCTGGCGTGTTCACCGGCGACCCAGTTATACCCATGATTGATCGAATTTCCCACGGCAAGCCAAGAGTGTATAGAATCGCTCGCCCAAAGTAGGGTGAACACGCTTCTTTAGAAACCCTAAATTGCGTTTGCGGTAAAAAGATACTGTCGCAAATCGATCACAATCATCCATCTTTACCGGCCAAAATGGGTGGCTTAGATTCAATTTTAGGCGACCCAAAAGATGTCAGCGCACTCACTGGCGACCCGCCTTTGCATAAGGCCGATCGGCCTGCTCAAATTAGCGCCCAACGCTTTCAATCGATCAGCCAAAATAGGGTTATCCGCCCGACTCCTAAACCCTAAATTATATCAACGGCAGTATACAACTTCCGCAAATCATCTCGTCCGTCCAACTTCGCTAGCTTGGTCGGACGATTTAGATTGGATTCTAGATGAACAATAATGTGGCACTATGATCACCGGCCACCCCTCTTCCATGAGGAGTGACTGGCCAAGCCATGGATTGCTCATATGGCCTTCGAACGATCACCCAAAAGAGGCTGGTCGCGCTGCTTGCATAATCCAACGGCAGTGCACAACTGCCGCAAATCATCTCGTCCATCCAACTTCGTTAGCCTAGTCGGATGGTTTAGATTTATTTTTAGGAGGCCAACAGGGTAACGCTGTGATCATCGGCCACCCCTCCTCCACATGGAGCGATCGACCAAGTGGTAGCTCACACATAGGGTTCTCAAACGATCACCCAAAGGTGTCCGGTCATGCTACCTTTTTTAAGACATTCAATTCGCGACCAATTTGAACGAGCTCTAAAACAACGATGTTTCTTGCACATCGATTAGTTTCAGATGCTTGTTTAAAAGCGGTGCTTTATATAAATCGATCATAAGCGATGTTTTATAAATATTGATTTCACCAAAAAAATTATTATTTGACCTAAAAGCACTATGTGCTGCTTTTAGCGGTGAGTCTCACGACTTGAACCATTTACTCGAGACATCAAACATGTCACACAAACTGGGGGATGCTTACTGGGGTATTGGTCTGGCGGTTTACAGCGTGCGGCGTGCAACGCGCCCATTACGAGAAAGTGTTAGGAAAGAACGAACGGTTAACAACAATGAGAGTAATGGGTGAAAGTGTGACCAGTTTTCCCTCGTAATGGAAACGTGGTGATCACCACTTTTTACACAACCCCACTTCTCCAATGCTTAATCACCTCCACTTCCTAAGAGATCAAGGGGTGCTCGAACATGACTTGTATAAATAGGATTTCAACCTATTTCGACAACACACAAGTGTTATCAACACAAGTATCCAGAAAATACCAAGAATCCAGAAAACACCAAGGATAGCTTACGTTCTGCAAGCCAGTTCCACATTCTGATACAAGTCATAAAACAACCACACCTTCATAATTCAACATTCTGATCTCAAACACCTTCTTCGCTTCCCTCTATAAGATCAACCCTTCTCCTTCACTTTGTGACCGAATTGAATCTGGAACGGCCATTTCTTGGTTTAGGCCAGAGTCTTACAGATTGATCTCTCGAATCTGAAAGTACTCCCTGTGCAGTGCATTTTTTTAGGGTTTGAATTCATTTCTCATCAACACACCCAAATTTACCAAAATCAGCAGAATCAGTTTTTACCCCAAAACAATATCCATCAGCCCTTTCGCCTTAGTTTTATTCTTTTTCATAGTATCTACCAATTCGTGTGCTAAAACTATATTGTCAGACATTTGAGGACCTTACAGAAAAGCTTCTTGAAAAGGACTTATAATTCTGTTCAGAACGGGCCTAAGACAATTGGCTATAATTTTTGACACAATATTATAAGAGGTATTACATAGGCTTATAGGTCTAATTCTAAGGCATTCTTAGGACAAGTAACTTTAGGAATTAAAGAGATAAAATTATGGTTACATTTTTTAAGAATGTACTTGGAATGAAAGACTGCTTGAACCACATGCGCTGTATCATTACCTATAATGTCCCACTGGTAAAAACCAAGTGGGAATCCTCCGAACCCCGAGAGGTCCATGGTTTCATCTTGAAGACAACATATCTGATTTCTTCACTACTATGTATAGCTAGTAACCTCAATCTCATTGCTAACATAAGCCTGAATATAGCTCATAAATTCATAAATAATAATGGGTCTTGTGGATTTACTCATTTTGGAGAAATGATTAGTCAATTCACATGCAATTTCTTGCTTTTCAGTCAACTAAATGCCCATATTGTTTTGAATAGTTTTTATATGCGTTTTCCGTCTCATATAGTTGGCTTTTTCATGAAAATATCTAGTATTAGAGTCACAAAAGGCAAGGTTTTCATCTTGACCTCTTTGACTCCAATAGTCATGTTCAACCTCATACCAATATTTCAGTTTAGCATTTAGATCAACTAACAAATCAACATTAGTTATAGACTGAGGAAGACTATTAACTCTCTCAATTTCTGCCTTAGTATCTCTAATATGCACATTAAAATCTCTCATTTCCGTAAAAGACCATTCTCGCAGGCCATTATTAAACCTAAAAGGCTTCTTAGCAATGCCTGAATATTTAGTACTAGCAAGCATAATGGGTACATGATCACTACCAAATGGCATTAAATGGTAAACAATAGAATTTTGAAAAAAATTGGAACCAGATATCATTACCAAAAGCCATGTCGAGTCTTTCTAAAATTATATCATTTCCTTGTCCTTTATTGGACCAAGTAAAGTGGTTACCTGAATAACTGATATCAGACAATCCTACAGACCCCACAAGATTTCCAAAGTAATCTAGCTGAGATTAAGAAATCGGCAAACCACCCTGTTTTTCTTCATTACACAAAACAATGTTAAAATCACCAATTACTACCCAGCTACCTCCATGCACATGCCAAGCACTCTTTAACATGTCCCATTGCTCCTCCCTAATGGAGTCATCCAAAGCACCATAAATACAGGATAATAGAGTTTTGTCCCCTCTAGCATCAATTTGAACAAGGCAGTTAATTATATTAAACCTAGCTTTTGTAACACAAAGACTAATGCCATCTTTCCATAAAAGACATACACCCCCTAGCACCTATCGGATTTAGATACCAAACATTAGGAAAGTTCAAAGGTTTTATGAGTCTTTCCATTTTTGTATGATGAGTTTTAGTCTCACATAAGAAAATGATATCTGGGTCATTGGATTTAATGATATCTCTCAAATAATTCCTTGTGTCCTTGTGGCCATAATCTTGTACATTCCATGACAGGATCCTCATGATACTAAAAAAACTCACCAGACAAAGCTAAAATTTTCCTCTCCCAACAAACTATATCTCTACCAAAAATTAAGATAGTGATAAATTTGGGGCTAACAGGATGAATAATTCCGATAAAATTGTGACTATTAAAACCATAATAAGCACACAAAATATCCAGAAAAAAGACTGAAAAGCGGGGGTCTAACAACCACACCCAATATATCGCTTAGAAATCTGTATGGACTAACTCCAATATACTTTTAGGAGAATCAACTAGACAGTCAGACTCAATCTTAAGAAAAGTATATCAAAGAGTTGTATCTCAATATCTCAATTCAATCCACAATCAAACAAATAGGAATTTGCGAGCCTGATTGAATATAAGAAATAACTTGGACGGAATCAAAAACCAATATCCAAGTGTCAATCATTTTAATCAACAACCAAAGGTTGGATTCACAATTGATTGAACTTACGCACAACCTGTGATATTTCAATTATATATAGAAAATATAATGCGGAAAAGAAATAACACAGACACCATAAATTTTGTTAACGAGGAAATCGCAAATGCAGAAAAACCCCGGGACCTAGTAAATATTTGAACACCACACTGTATTAAGCCGCTATAGACACTAGTATACTCCAAGTTAACTTTGGATTGGAATGTAGTTGAGCCCTAACCAATCTCACACTGATCAAGGTAAAGTTGCGCTCCTTACGTCTCTGATTCCCAGCAGGACTCTACGCACTTGATCCCCTTAGTTGATCTCACCCACAACTAAGAGTTGATATGACCCAAAGTCGAAGACTTGATAAACCAATCTGTATCACACAGAAAAATCTATAGAATAGATAAATCTGTCTCCCACAGATAAACCTATGAGTTTTGTTCCGTCTTTTGATAAATCAAGGTGAACAGGAACAAATTGATATACCGGACTTATATTCCCGAAGAACAGCCTGGAAATATCAATCACCTCACAATAATCTTATTCGTATGGTAGCGAAACAAGATATTGTGGAATCACAAACGATGAGACGAAGATGTTTGTGACTACTTTTTATCTTGCCTATCGGAGAATAAATCTCGACCAAATCTTAGAGAAGATGGTACTCAATCACGATAGAAAACAGCAAGATCAAAACACGCAACTACAGAGAAAATTGTTGGGGTCTGGCTTCACAATCCCAATGAAGTCTTCAAGTCGTTAACCTACAGGGTTTCGTGAAAAACCTAAGGTTAAAGGAGAATCAACTCTAGTCATAACTAGTATCACACAGGAGGTGTGGATAGGTTTCCCAGTTTCTAGAGTTCTCCTTTATATGATCTTCAAATCATGGTTTGCAATCAATGCTACCTTGGTAACAAAGCATTCAATATTCACCGTTAGATGAAAACCTGATTAGACTCAACCTAATATCTTCAACCGTTAGATCGAACTTAGCTTTTTATACACAAATGAAAAGTGACTTCATTTAGATATGAGTAACCGTACCTAAACGTGTGCACCTTGTTGGCTCAACAATAGTTAACCAAAGTTAACCATATGAACCCTTTCATATCAACCTTATTCGTTTTAACCATAACTAGTTCAAATGACTCAAATGAAACTAGTTCTAGAATTGTTCAATTGTTTATATTCTCATCGAAGTATACAAGACACAATTGAAGCAAAATCGATTTTGATTCACTCGAATCAATTCATGAACATTATAGCCACAGTTTGCAAAAGATTGCATTACTTATTATATAAATGTATTAGTTCATGTACAAGCTGATTTTAGAACATTATCCACTCAGGTATGCAAACGGGTATGCATACCTAAATGGCCAGACTAAGTTTGGGTTCACCAGTACGCGAATTAGTACACATACCAAATCAATTATCCAAACTCAGCAAAAATTCCCGGACCTGAACCTTACGCCGGTACGCGTACCGGTATGTGTACAAGGTTCCACATACCTTTGGTTGATAAAGTTCCACAAGCTCTCCTTAGTAGTTCTTCGTCTTCATTTGATGAACGCCGTGAAGTCTAATGCTCAACTACACTTTATATCCTAATCCGAGACTTAGCTATAAGTAGACTAGAATTCAAGAATTATAGTTTTGACAAGTAAACTTGACAACAAGATTGAGATAGCAACGCTTGCGAGTTCGACCGAGCAATGCTCTAACAATCTCCCCCTTTGTCAATTTTAGTGACAAAACTATCAATACATATGGAATACAAAATAAATAAACTTTGTAGCTCTTAATCCAAATGCTTGATTTCCTTGGTTCTTCAACATTACTCGAAATCTTCGTCACTTCTAGGTACTCCAGTGATTCTGAATGTGTTCAACTCAGCATCATAGTTGTTGAAGATCCGTAGCTATAACAATGAGAAAACAGTTGCTCTCAATCATTGTTATACAGTGTCATAGTATTATTACACAACATCAAAGTTCAATTGTATCACAACTTTGACAACAATACTATGGTGATACGTTTCACCCCCCCTTAGTCAATACTTCATCTTACATGAAAACCACTCCCCCTTACATAATGATCTGTAAACCATATGTATTTGTAGTGTGAACTACACATTAATTCTCCCCCTTTTTGTCAATAAAAATTGGCAAAGGTACGAAAACTAGTGGCATCCTAATGAAATTTCCAAAGAGATACTTCATGACAAAAAGATAACATATCAACTTTGTTTAGATGCAATCATATAGCCGAAAATAAATGCATTCACCAAGGAATTAATAAAAATACAAGAAAACTCCTATAATATTCCACAGCCGCACTCCCGACAAAGATTTGGCAATTAAGCACAAGTTCAATTAAGAACTCTCCCCCATATAATGTCATTCCCAAAAGAACAACAAGAGCGACCTTAATTTCACAAGAAAAGAAGGATTTCTTTGGACATTAGCAAATCACATGAAACATGAATTTGTATCCAAAATACTCAATTAAATTAACCACAAGAGAACCCATGATTAATTTAATCGGTAATGCTCACATAAGAGAACTTACGGAGCCACACAGTACTTACACAAAAATGTGGATCAGTGAAAGACCAATACTGCGGAATATTCAAAGATTCATTCTATTTTTCATCAATATTTGCATAGAGACATGTAATAGACTTAATCTTTGTAAACAAAAGTTCATCCTATCTTCCATCAATATTTGCATAATGACATAATAGGCTTAACTTTTATTGTCAAAAGTTCATTCTGTCTTTTATCAATACTTTCATATAGACATATGATAGACTTAACTTTTGAGCATTTATGGGACAATCATAGTTCACGGACGCAAACACACATATCCCATAACAAGTTGCAATATATAAAACCATAAAGATACTGTAAAATCATCTTCCAAATAAACTTTAGAATTTAAATAAATAAATTTAAAAACATTGCAAGATGAAAAACATTGGAAATAGCTATGTGTACTCACAATAATGGCTATTCCAAACACTAGTTATCCTTCTTAAAACACAAGAATAAATTCTCATAAGAAGTTTCCTAAGCATCATAGAGCTTTCTCAGAGCATCTATTGAGAATTCCTTCTCATTATTGAAAAACCCATTGATTATGGGATCGTTCAATTCCTCCAGATCTTCAGAGATATCAGTTAACTCACTAAGTTCTCTTTTTAGTTCACACGGGGTGTTCTTTGTTAGAGACAACATACGTTCATAGTGAGCCATCTTTTCTAAAGATAAAATGATTTGAGATTTTAAATTATTTCTTTTGTTGATCAAATCCTTCACCATACCTCTAAAGTTATTATCAAAATGACAAACAGACAAGACGCAGTTAGAGGAAGAACCTTTTTCATCATTTGTGGATTTTTCCTTCTTCTTCCTTGAGGAAATAATTCCTTCACAAAGATACACATTAACTGCTTCAACTGCATCCCTTTTTGTGGTACCTCTAGTTACATGAGCCATGAAATCGTATCTCTCAAGATAAGAGAAGTGAAGGGCATTTTGACCACAAAAGAATATAAATAGACCTATGGACAGACAAACCCTAGAAAAAAAAACTTTGACAAGTCTTTTACGGTTCATGATCCATTATCTATTTAACAAGAAGATATTTTCTTAACAAAAATAAGAAATTGACAATTATACACAACTTGAGCAACCTTGAAGCAATCCCCATTTTCTCAAGTTAAAGATGAGGATGCAGACGTCACTAGCATTAGATAGTGACGGAGTGAGCCGAATGCTCACATCTTTTATCACATAGTGACTTTTCAAGGTTTGTTGTATAAACGGACTTCTTACCTCGTCTGAATCTAGTTCTTTTGGATTTCTTCTTGTCTTCAGGAGTACCCTTTTGATTTCCCAAAGCCAGATTCATTCTTTGCATGTCATTTTTAAGTTTGGAAATCCTTCTGTTGTTCCTCTTGAATTTCTAACACTTACTTTGAACATGATTTGCATTTCCACAAAACGAACAAATCAATGAAGATTTATTGTCTTGCTTATTTGCCTCCTGTTTATAACAACCTTCATCAACAATTGTTCTAAAACCGGCTGGAACAAAAGAGTTGATTGTGCTCACAGTTTTGCTTTTGAACCCTAAGCCATTTGTGTTTCTAAAAGACTTCTGACTGAATAGCATTGCTAAGGTTTTATCAGAACTTCCAGAAACCTTTGTAGGTCACACTTGAGAGTATTAATCTCTTTTTCTTTCAGAGATAGGATCCTGGTGAATTCATCATTAAGACATTCTATCTCAAGATTTCTCACATGAAGTGATAATTCAAGTTTCTCCAACGAAGCTTTTAGTTGGAGATTTTCTTTGTGAATTTCTTCACACTTATCCAAGAATTTAAAAATATCAGTTTCAGATTCAAACTCTGAATCAGAATTCGAATAGGAGGAAGTTTCTGCTGCGAGAGCTGAAAGTTCATTGCACACTTCACAAGTACGCAAGATATTGACAATCTGGGATGATTTTTCTTGTATTGAATCATCTGAAGCATTAACTAGAGAGAGACGTTTCTCATATCTTTTGCTTCCTTTTACAATATCCTTGATCTTTTGTATAATCAGTGATTTATCAAAATCAACATGAATGGAACAACATTCATCAGTCCAAGACAAGTTAGAAGATTTGCTTGTGTTGGTCACATCATTGAACGCAGATGTTCTGACTGTGTTCTGATCAAGATCAAGTAATTTTAACTTTTCAATAAGAGTATTTCTGGAAGAAGTGTCAAGGTTATTTCCTTCAACGATGGCATGTTTCTTAGAATCGTATTTGACTGGCAACGATCTGAGAATTTTCATCACAATATCCTTGTCAGGAATAGTCTTACCCAATGCAAAAGATGCATTAACAATTTCAGACACTTTGTGATTAAACTCATCAAATGATTCTTCATCATTCATACGAAGGTTTTCCCAATCAGAATTTAGGTTTTGAAGCCTATCTTCCTTTTCAGAGTTATTCCCTTCGAATACAGTTTCTAATATATCCCAAGCATCTTTAGACCGAGTGCACGTAGTCACATGGTGCTGAAGATTAGGGGTAATGGCATGAATTATAGCATTTAAATCGTCAGAATTTTGCTTTGCAGCGAGAATCTCATTAGGTTCATATCTACCAATATCCTTTGCAATAGAAATACCGTCTACTGTAACCATTGGAGGATCATAGCCATTAACAACATAAACCAATGATTGAAAATCACGCGCTTGAAGAAAGGCACGCATAGCAATTTTCCACCATAAGTAATTTGAGCCATCGAAGACTGGTGGTACGTTTACTGAGATAGCACTTCTGTCCAAAGATTCAGATCGCTATAAATACAGACTTATAAGGTCTTAAACGTGTTTTCCTTCTCTGATACCAATTGAAAAAGCGGGGGTCAAACAACCACACCCAATATTTCGCTAAACAATCTGTATGGACTAACTCCAATATACTTTTAAGAGAATCAACTAGACAGTCAGACTCAATCTTAAGAAAATTATATCAAAGAGTTATATCTCAATTTCTCAATTCAATCCGCAATCAAACAAATAGGAATTTACGAGCCTGATTGAATATAATAAATAACTTGGACGGTATCAAAAACCAATATCCAAGTGTCAATCAATTTAATAAACAACCAAAGGTTGGATTCATAATTGATTGAACTTACGCACAACCTGTGATATTTCAATTATATAGAAAATATAATACGAAAAAGAAATAACACAGACACAAGAAATTTTGTTAACGAGGAAACCGCAAATGCAGAAAAAACTCGGGACCTAGTCCAGATTTGAACACCACACTGTATTAAGCCGCTACAGACACTAGCCTACTCCAAGTTAACTTTGGACTGGAATGTAGTTGATCCTTAACCAATCTCACACTGATCAAGGTATAGTTGTGCTCCTTACGTCTCTGAATCCCAGCAGGACTCTACGCACTTGATTCCCTTAGCTGATCTCACCCACAACTAAGAGTTGCTACGAACCAAAGTCGAAGACTTGATAAACCAATCTGTCTCACACAGAAAAGTCTATAGAATAGATAAATCTGTCTTCCACAGATAAACCTATGAGTTTTGTTCCGTCTTTTGATAAATCAATGTGAACAGGAACCAATTGATATACCGGACTTATATTCCCGAAGAACAGTCTAGAAATATCAATCACCTCACAATAATCTTAATCGTATGGTAGAAAAACAAGATATTGTGGAATCACAAACGATGAGACGAAGATGTTTGTGACTACTTTTTATCTTGCCTATCGGGGAATAAATCTCAGGAAAATTTTAGAGAATATAGTACTCAATCACGATAGAAAACAGCAAGATCAGAACACACAACTACAGAGAAAATAGTTGGGTCTGGCTTCACAATCCCAATGAAGTCTTCAAGTCGTTAACCTACAGGGTTTCGTGAAAAACCTAAGGTTAAAGGAGAATCGACTCTAGTCGCAACTAGTATCACACAAGAGGTGTGGGGATTAGGTTTCGCAGTTGGTAGAGTTATCCTTTATATGGTCTTCAAATTAGGGTTTGCAATCAATGTTACCTTGGTAACAAAGCATTCAATATTCACCGTTAGATGAAAACCTGATTAGACTCAAGCTAATATCTTCAACCGTTAGATCGAACTTAGCTTGTTATACACAAATGAAAGTGACTTCATTTAGATATGAGTAACCGTACCTAAACATGTGCACCTTGTTGGCTCAACAATAGTTAACCGAAGTTAGCCATATGAACACTTTCATATCAACCTTATTCATCTTAACCATAACTAGTTCAAGTGACTCAAATGAAACTAGTTCTATAGTTGTTCAAATGTTTATATTATCATAGAAGTATACAACACACAATTGAAGCAAAATCGATTTTGATTCACTCGAATTAATTCATGAACATTATAGCCACGGTTTGCAAAAGATTGCATTCCTTATTATATAAATGTAGTTCATGAACAAGCCGATTTTAGAACATTATCCACTTAGGTATGCAAACGGGTATGCATACCTAAATGGCCGGACTAAGTTTTAGTTCGCCAGTACGCGAACTGGTATGCATACCAAATCAATTATCCAAACTCAGCAAAAAATACCGAACCTGAACCTTACGCCAGTACGCGTACCGGTATGTGTACAAGGTTCCCGGACTTCACTAAACCAAGCAGTACGCATACGGGTATGCATACCATGTTTCCCGAACTTGGATTACATATTTGCAAGTACGCATACTATGCTTACATCCAATTGTTCTAAACTCTCATTTAAATCATTGAAACATTCTCGGAAGACGACAATAGCTGTCTCACACAAACTATTAGCTTCAAAGCAATTTTTAAGTGATCGAATGATCAATACGAAACATTCTGAGTCTCCATCAAATGAATGTCTCACACAAATCATGTAAGATGTTACCAGGTGATTTTCACATGATCATCTTTTGACTTTCGTCAAGAATATAAGATGAACTTGGTTAAAGTGAAAGCTTACCAACACATATTTCGAGAAATATGTAAGCGAGTTAAACTCAGCTCGAAATATCAAATGTGTATAATTGAAGTCTATATAGCTATACGACTTTTGTCTCAAATAGGAGATAGATTAGATAGACTTTTGAGTGATAGATGAGTTCAAGTCTCCACATACCTTTTGTTGATGAAGTTCCACAAGCTCTCCTTAGTTGTTCTTCGTCTTCATTTGATGAACACCGTGAAATCTAATGCTCAACTACACTTTCTATCCTAATCCGAGATTTAGCTATAAGTAGACTAGAAATCAAGACTTATAGTTTTTATAACTAAATTTGACAACAAGTTTGAGATAGAAACGCTTGTGAGTTCGGCCGAGCAGTGCTCTAACACATACCAAAACCCTAGGATTCAAATTAATATCTGCAAACGATGAATTAAAATAAGATTTGATTAAAACTGAGTTAAGGGAATAAGGGGTTTTAATAAAAACCTGATCTGCAAATCGATATTGATTTCCAGCAGCAGCGTGGTGATTGAGATTGATTCCCTTCAGTCATCTCCTTTTCCGCTTCCTCCATGTTTAGATCACCATTACTGAATGTTTGGTTAATTCTTACAAGTTGCCAATCATTCCCTAAGTTATCAGTTGAAGGATTTTGGTTCCTAAGCTTGGATTCATGGATGGATAGAAGAGATTTTGTTTCCTTGTATGGGAAAATTGGAGCGATTAGGGATTTGAGAATTCAGGAAAACGATTGGAGATGGGTTATCACTATCACTCCTAAACCGCTTATTCAGTCTAATACTCATATCTGGGTCTTCAACATCCGGCCCACTAGCCTCATCTTGCATCTCTGATGGGCTATTCAAATTTGTTTCACCCACCAGATTAGCATTACTATTACGCTGTGCTTCTTCAAATCTATCTCGATTCTCAGCCAAAACTAGATCGTACTCTTCTTCAGTCAACCCCTGCACCCAAAGCCGATATTCAAATTCCTCGCACATTTCATCATTATGATTAACCACAAAACATTTCTTGCATATAATCCTTGGCCTCCGTTTATAATGGTATTTGATCCACACATGCTGTCTTATAGCAGTAACTAACCAATTTCCTTTAAGCATTGGCTTACGTAGATCAACTTCGATGTTAGCTGAAACTACTCTACCCCTTATAGTATGCCCAGTTTTGTTATCCTTAGGAACCTTTTTTCCCACATCTCCACACATCTTGTCAATTATACCTTTATCCAAGTGTTCTAGTTGAAGACCAGTGAATAGAACTGGAATGATTTGACGAGTAAACTCATATTTTTCCAGCTCAATCTTAGTATCGTAAGTCTTCAAAACCACCAAGTATTCCTTGATGTTCCAAGGAGAACCTTTCAAGACATCCCTCATATCGTTCTCATTTTTGAACAGAAACACATACAAGTTTACTCCCATAGTTTTCACCAACACCCTTTTGTATTTTCTCCATATTATGTTAACTTCAGTGGAAACATCTTTATGATCGATGTCATCGTCTTTAGGAAAGATTTTTCCTAATAAAAAGTTGGACCACTTACTAGCAGCATCAACTTTTTCAGTAGAAATTAAACTTCTTCCCCTCATTCCTGAACCTTTAGCCCATAAATGAGTTTCTCTCATTCTTCTTGTAACTTCTGAAAGTTGAAGTTGAGAAGATTGTGCCATGATTTGATTCGTGAACTTACTTGAGGAACAATCTATAAGAATATGATAAGAAAGATAACTCGGAAAAAACTTAGGGTTTCTTAATAACACACAGCGGCTACAACCTAGTTTTATAGGGTATAGGTGAAGGGAAAACTTGTGATTAGGGTTTATTTTATGAACATATGTGACACCTAAGATATGCTAGCTACACCGAATATTTGATTTTGATATTTTTCCAAGATAACAGGGCTTCATTTGTGGTAAACGAAATTTGAATTTTGAATTATCCATGAATTGCGTGTGTACAAAATTACCCTTTCCCAAAATAACCTTGGGTTTCTGAAACTCTCAATTGAATCTGGACTTAGTTGAGGATGATAATGGTGAATTGAAATGGTTTAATGTAGGATCATGGTATTGATCTAAATAGAACACCACTGTTCTGATTGATTGGCAACTTGTATATAAAGGAATAGTGAACTCCACTGTTACTAGAATAACCCAACTCAAAATCTTATGTGTTAGATCCATGGAAGAAGACATGAATTGACACCACTATTAATCAGGAGAGGAGATCTCATGCACCACTGCTTTCCACAATATCACCACTGATATACTGTTGTATCAGCAATCATAATATGCAGATCAAAAGACTTTAGTTTTCCATAATAAAACAAATCAATCTAGACAATATAAAAGAAATTTTTAAAGAGGAGAAAAGAAAATTAATCAAAAGTTAAATGAAGAAATCAAAAAAACAAAAGTGACATGAGATATTCTCATTCGATTCTTATGTATGATAAAACGCGGTAAAAGTTCTTTCCTGGAACTGAGAATGGTTCTTGAGCTCTACTTCAAAATGGATTGATATTTGAAGATTTAGATGGAGAAAGATTGATCTACGTGAGTGGGATTACATGATAGGTTAGTTTTTCATTATATAGGGAAAATAAAATAAATTTTGAAATTTTGATTATTTTAGTTCTCTCATCAGGTATGATGTTGGTCTTGTTTCACCTTTCTTTATATCTTTTCTTAATCGTTGTCCCGGATTGATTTTTGAGATCTTCTAAGTACTCTGGTTGAGATATTAACTCTTTATACATATTTTCAAGGATTATTAATTAAGTTGGTCTACTTGAATTTGTATTAAATTTTGTCTATACAGGTTGTTGAACGAAAAAGTTGGGTGTATTTGGTATCTCTGCATTTTCAATCATTCATGGTATCCTTTTTTTCGCACTCACAACCTGATATGATAAATTACTATTTTACATTAAAAAAAAAGAGCAATTGGGGGATGCCGGCATTAATTGGGGAACCATGCTGATTTGAACTGTCAGCATTGAAAACCCATGCTGACATAACAGTAAAATATCCCTCAATTAATACCCGTATCCCTCAATAACTCGTTCTTAAAAATATATACTATTAAATATTATAACTATTAAAAGACATTAATGACGAAAATAGCTTAAACTTCAAATTTCATAAGAAAAACCATGTCCAGATTAATAAATTATTTTTGTTTGTTTTTTCCCAATTTTTGCAGTATGCTATATAACACAGTACTATTTGTTAGAAAATTTATATTGTTCTTTACGAGACTAAACATTACTAATTCAACATTAAGATTTAGTATGGTTCAAACAAGAAAAACACTTACGGTTTACATACTTATTATCAAAAATCAGTTCCACCAAATTCCATTAAAAATAAACCTTGAAATTTCCATTTCAGTTGGTGAAATCTTATTAGAAAAAAATAGACTTCGTTACTAATCCAAACCTAACAACTGAGAGGAGCACAGTAAAATTAACCAATTTTTTAAGGATTATATTCAATTCGTGAACAAATTTACTTACAATTTTTTCCAATTAATTTGGGGAAGGGGTTACTTACCAAGTTGATATAGAAATGTCTATGTTTCATTTTTTATTTTATTTTGGTTGTTACATGTTCGTATAAATCTTTCTAAGAATTAGTTTACTTAAGAATTTATATCTAATATTCTCATATAAATATGTGTGTAGAAGTAGTAAAATATATGTGATACATGTGATATCACATATAGAAAAATAAATATTTGGGTTCCTAGGTAGTCTATAATAATATGTATAAATGATATTTATTAAACCAAAAACCAATATTTATAGCAAGTTTTAAATACTAGCTTATCTTAGCAAATTTTCAATTTTTTTTTACTATATAGTCTATTCATCGGAATGTAAGGAATACCTGTATAAATGATGTCATGTTTCATGATATTCGAAGTGGTCGTAAACTGCTCAAATCATTATTTCGGGGAGGGTATCGGCCTTTACACCTGGTCACTTCACTCTTATTGCCGAGCATCAAGGACGACGTTATGGAATTTTGCCTGTTAGCCCACCATAATCATATATGAAGTTACCAAAATTAGTGGAGTTACTTTCTTGAACTAAAAGTTCAAGAAATCATAATAAAAAGACAAAATACATTAGTGATATATCAGTGTACAAGTGAAACCTATATTATCAGTGTACAAGTGAAACCGATATATCGATCCGTACAGGATGATACACGCGTTTTTATCGTTTCTCCTTCGTATCGCCAATATTTTCAATATCGTAAAGATTTTTTCCGATATCCTATAAAAACCTTTAATATCGGCCTGTACAACCGATATTGACTACCTTGGACTTGAGTTTAGTAAACTAGAAATCTAAATATAGTTTTGCACATCTAATATTGGGAATAAATTTGAGATAGAAAAACTTGCGAGTTCAACCGGGCGATGCTCTATCATTTATCAACTTACGAACAAACCAATTGAAGCAAACAAACTAATTTTATCCATGATGTTTAGAAATCAAAAGGGGAAAACTAGGTGCTTTTTATTTTCTTTTTAGAGGAGACAAAGCAAAGAGTGTTTATGTTTGCGTGAGTTATGAACTTTGATGTAGAAATTTGTTGAGCTTTCTGTATAAAAAATGATGACAACACAAATTGGATTAACGATTTGCACAATTTCGATTACCGTTTGACCGTTGGAAATTCAAGCGTCATTTATATTTGTGTTCGACACAGAAAACAAGGAGCGCAATTTTGATTGTCGGCTGGATGATGTTGTTTGGATTGATATTCCGTTGGATTTCATAATTAGACCCGAACTTCCATGATCTATTCCGAGTGATGATATGTCATGAAACTTGGAAGATGAAATTCTTCCACCATAAAACTTTCTCTGATCTGCTCTGTTGTGTGGGCACACTTACATGCCCTTTCTCCCGGAACTTATCCATATTTTCCATCCTTCTTCTGCCAAACGCAGCCTAACAATCCGTTTGGATACCAGAAGCAAAACTATTTGCATCACCAAAAGTTAAGAGCATGTTTGGTACAATTTTTAAAAACAGTTTTCAAAAATAGTTTTCTACTGTTTTAAAAACATACCTTTTTTTCCTTGTTTTCATTTTCTAAAAATTGTTTGGTAGGATAAAAAATGTTTTTGAAAACCAAGGAAAATCAACTAAATCATATCAAATGTAAAGACTCGTCTAAGAGATAGTGATACTGGCCGTGACTCACTTGCAATCATTCCCCCGATCTCTTACTTTGTTCTAAAAAGAAGAAGAAGGAACAAAAAAAGAAAACACAGAAAATAATAATTTGTTGTTTTCATTTTTTTGTTTTTCAAAAACAGAAAACAAATAGAAACATTTTCTGAAAATATCTCAACCAAACGCGTTTTCTCTTATTTTCTGTTTTCTCTATTTTTAAAAACAGAAAACTGTTTTTGAAAACTATACTAAACAGGCTTAGGCTAAGTCCTATGGGCTTGATTGAGCTGCTAGATTGGCAGTTAAGTGTTGCAATTCAAAAAAAAGTGTGGCCTAAAAGTTAACACTACTTCTCTCTCCTAGCAAGTGCCCGCAGTTCAACTAGCAACGAGATTGAAACGCTGAATGGTTGAACGCTCAAAAAATGACCTTAGCGCTGAACCGTCCAGCGCTCACAAAAATCACAAAAATCACACGGATCATAAAAATCACAAAATTTGATCTGCCGTCTGAAATTTAAAACGCTAAACCAAACAGCGCTGTGCGCTGAACCAAACATCGCTGGCCTGACGTGGACTGCTAATCTAGCTGCTAGATTAGCACTCCCATAGAACTTAGAAAATTGCTCAAACTGAAATAAACTGCTAGATAAACTACTACATTAGAAGACCATAGGACTTAGCCTAATGTAGTCAAGAGTCAACGAACACCCCCCGTCAAATCGTGTCTAGCACTACAAACAACGTTTCCCTCTCTTCCTCGACACGCTTTTTGAGAACTTGAAAACCCTTCTCCTCTCTCTCGATAGAACCACAGACACACAGAAGCGAAGAAGAGAGATCCATGGCGAGCAAGCTCAAAGTAGATGAACTCAGAGCTGAACTCACCAAACGAGGCTTAGATGCTTCCGGCACTAAACCTAAACTGGTATGCAAAACGATTTACATGGATTTTTTTTTGAATTTTTTTTCTAATTTTTTACTCTTTTGTTTTTGTAAGGTTGAGAGATTAACAGCAGTACTGCTTGAAGAATCAAAAACACAATCATCTAAAGCTGATGATTCAGTTGGTAATAAGAGGAATAGTAGAAAGAGACCTAGGGCATCTCAAGATGATGACGATGATCTTGTTGATGGAAAGATCAAAGACGAAGAAGCAGATGGTGCTATTGTTGATATTGAGACGCTTCGTGGAATGGGGGTTCGTGAGTTGCGAGAACAAGCTTCAATTCGTGGGGTTTTGGCTAAAGGGACTAAGAAAGAACTATTTGAGAGACTTTGTGCTGATTTACAGAAGGATTCGGGTTCGATTACTCAAGGTATTGTCTCAATTTTTTATTCGATATTTGTTGGTTTTTTTGTGGAGATGAAATTGGGGCTGTGTTTGCTTAGGTATAGAAAGATGGATTGTAATTTGATTCAACAATGTTGTGTGTCATACATCGTGTGTATTTTTTGGATCAAATTTGGGGATTTCTTAATTTATGAATATGGTGGTGGTTGTAGATAAAGGAGAAGTGAGTGAGGTGAAAGAGGAAAAGTTGGTTAAAGCCACCAAGAAAGGTGCTGCGGTTTTGGATCAGCATCTCCCTGACCAATATAAGACAAACTACCATGTATTGGAGCATGTAAGTATGGTTCATGGGTTGTTTTTTTTTCCGTGATTTCTTAGTAAATGTGTACTTTGGTTCTTATTTACTTATTGCTTCAAAATTGTTTTGCTTCATATTTATACAGGGAGGCGAAATCTATGATGCAATGTTGAACCAAACAAATCTCTCAGATAACAATAATAAGTTCTTCGTGATTCAAGCTCTTGGTATAGTTTCTTCTTCTGCTCCATCCCGGTTTATCCGTCTTTCAAACGTCTGTTCCTTGTGTACTGGGCAGAATCAAGTCTCATGAATGTGGCATAGATCTTTTCCCTAACTTTATCTGTGCTATTATAAACTAATGCAGAATCAGACAGTGGTGGAGGTTTCATGGTTTTCACTAGATGGGGTCGAGTTGGAGTTAAAGGCCAGAACAAATTACAGGGACCTTTCACCTCCAGAGATGAAGCTATTCATGAGTTCGAAGAAAGATTTTACGCCAAGACAAAAAATCTGTGGTCTGAGCGCAAGAATTTTGTTTGTCACCCGAAACTCTACACTTGGTTGGAAATGGATTACGAAGAAACAGAAAATGAACCAGTTGTAAGTTTATTTATGCACTTTCATTGTTGCTCTTGGGTTTGTTTATGCTCTTGAATTCAACCAGCATATTCATTAGATTTCCAAGTTCAAGAATCTCGGGTACTCCCTTTTGATTATTTCAGGATCCAAAGAAGCCCGGAGACTCTCCAGTTCTACCACGAGAGTCAAAACTGGAATCTCGCATCGCTAAGTTTATCTCTCTTATTTGTAATGTCAGTATGATGCAGCAACAGATGATTGAAATAGGTTAGTAATGTTTACCTCTAAACGACCAACTCATAACCCAATCATACTATCATATCATGATATACGCCTTACGTTCTGCTTGTCCACCTTGTTAGTGCTTATAGTCTTTTGTTTTCCTGTGCATATTTGTACCAACTTTCGTAACTTTTCAGGATATAACGCTGAAAAGTTGCCTCTTGGTAAGCTAAGCAAATCAACCATTTTGAAGGTATGCCGTTTGATTAATCACTGAATAGTATACAGAAAAAGTTGCTTAAATCAAATTATGATCTCACATGTTTGCCTTTTTTTTTCCATCTTTTATTTAACCATCTCGATTTTGAACTCTTGCAGGGATATAATGTCTTGAAGGAAATTTCTGAAGCCATCACTGCCAAGCGTGATAGGGAAACACTTGAGCAATTGACTGGGTAAGCATTGAGCTTACTTTCAAGGTTCTGAATGTGCATTTGCTGAATAACGTTGACTTTTAAAATAATAGTTTCAGTTACTGACTTATTGTTAATCGTTTACTTTTCATTATTCTCTGGTTGTAGAGCTTTCTACTCTGTTATCCCTCATGACTTTGGTTTCAGAAAGATGCGTAAGTTTCCTTTTTGCCAGATAGCTTTCTACTCTGTTGTCCCTCATGTTACATACTGCAATATATGGTTTTATATTCCAAAATTTGACGCTTTTGTTTTCCAAAATTTCTATCATCATTTCATAATGTGGCTACACTTTTTTACTGGACATGGTCTTTCTTGGCTGCTGGCCATTTTTATTTCTGTTAAATGATAATTACATATTGTAGAATGTATATAATGCAGGGGAGTTTATTATCGACACACCGCAGATACTGAAAAAGAAGATAGAAATGGTAATGAGTTTTTTCTTATATATGCTATGAACTTGTTGATATTTATTGCTTATTTGAGCTATTAATTGACTTCCACTTTGAATCAACAAGGTTGAAGCCCTAGGTGAAATTGAGCTTGCAACTAAGTTGTTAAAGGATGACGATGACATGCAGGTCTCTTTCTTCTTGTTGTTTTCTCATTACCGATTTACTGGTTTGCACGATTTATATGCAGCCCCTTGTATCAGAATGAATAGACATTCATTGCACTGCTGGTGCATATGCGATAATCCTATTTTGTGTCTTTGTCCATTGAACAGGAAGATCCACTACACACTCATTACAATCGCCTGCAGTGCGAATTGAAAGCAATTGATGCTGATTCAAAGGAATACTCTGTGGTAAAACCCTGTCTGTTCCATTTCAGCATTGTGTAAGCTCTACAGATAGTATTTATTTTTAAATTGGAACCTGAACTTTGGGTGCAGATAGAGAAGTATATGAAGAACACTCATGCAAAAACACATTCATATTATACTGTTGATATAGTACAGTTATTTAGGGTATCTAGGAAGTGTGAAGATGAACGTTTCAGAAAGGTACATGTCATTCTTCCCAAGTGAACTTCTGAAATGTTTGGATTGGTTTTGTGATTGCTTGTGGAAGCTCATTTGCTCGTACACCCCATCTTATCTCTCTGTGCAGTTCTCTAACACCAAAAACAGAATGCTTTTGTGGCATGGTTCTCGACTTACTAACTGGACTGGAATCCTATCACAAGGTATGCTTATGCTTTTTCCTGTTCAAGATTTCAACGGATATTAACTAACCATTAATGGGTTTCATTGAGGTCAGATGGTAAGGCTAACCTAGAAAATATACTAAAATCTTCCCCATTCTGCTTTAAATTAAAACAGGATTACGCATTGCTCCTCCAGAAGCCCCATCAACAGGTTACATGTTCGGTAAAGGGGTTTATTTTGCTGATATGTTCTCAAAAAGTGCAAATTATTGCTACTCGTCTTCTGGGGCAGGAGTGCTTCTTTTATGTGAGGTTGTTTTCTTGCTTATACCAATACTTGATCTGTGGTTTGAGTGAAATTACATAAACATCAAACGTATTGTAGGGCCAGGCCAAATTTTGCCACAGAACATGCTGATAACAGCATACCTGAATTGAGTGTTTGATTTACCATAAGTAAACATTTTTCTTAAACTTATAGGTTATAAAAATATGTTCCCGTCGAACTAAAATCACGGCTCTGATAAATTCTTACCTTGTTATTGGCTTTGATTCCTTAAGCTTAGCAGTATCTGCAAATTATAATATAAGGTTGTGATGAGTTCATTACACTATGTCACAATATGCACAATTCACTTGGTTCTCAAAACTTACTAGGTGCAATATAATGCTGGTAATGTCTAGGTCATTCATTGGCCTAATTTAGAAAGGTCAGGTTGAAGATTTTGTATCCCACATTTGTACCCTAAAACACCCTGGCAATCTATTTTTCCTCGCAGTGGCATCTGTGTATGATGGATTTACACTTTGTTCCCAAAGGCTTGAGAACGTAAGCATTTTCTAACTTTCTTGTCGGCAGGTTGCATTGGGTGAGATGGCTGAGCTACTACATTCAGATTATAACGCTGATAAGTTGCCAGCGGGGAAGCTAAGGTTCATTCCTTATTCTTTCACGTATACAATTCACATATATTTTTATGCTTTCTGGGTTAACGAGTATGGCAGCAGAAAGAATAAGGAACGAACAACTGTATAGTGAGTGATCTTGGCCTGTTAAGGTTCAAGCTGTCGTGACTTTTAATACTTTTTATGTGAAATATTTGTTGCAGCACAAAAGGGGTTGGTTCAACAGCTCCGGATCCATCAGAGTCTCAGGCACTTGATGATGGTGTTGTAGTGCCCCTTGGGACGCCTAAAGAGCAACGCGATCGAAAGGTACCATGCTCTCATTTTAAGCATTTTGTAAAAATTAATTCAAATTCGGTGAAGAGAGTACAAAAACTTGGATATTTTTTGGTGCATGAAACCAGAACTCTGGATTAATCCTCTATTCATCTTTTATATTTTAACAATACAGGGTAGCCTGCTGTACAATGAGTATATAGTCTACAATGTGGATCAGATTC
This sequence comes from Papaver atlanticum, assembly GCA_023531105.1. Classification (NCBI taxonomy): domain Eukaryota; kingdom Viridiplantae; phylum Streptophyta; class Magnoliopsida; order Ranunculales; family Papaveraceae; genus Papaver; species Papaver atlanticum. Next base: position 220,351 of record JAJJMB010008110.1, on the reverse strand, counting down.
GAATGCGGTATCTCATTCATGTTAACTTCAAGCACCGTAGATGATGTGCAGAACAATCAGCAGTCTATCCCAAACTAATCTGTAAAGAAATCTCTCATTTCTCATGATGGTAAAGTGTGGTAGTTTCTTCATTCCTCCCAAATAACGTTGTGAAGTGTTAGTCTTTAGAGGATCTCAAGTCTTTTTAATTTTAGGTGGGAAACATATTTAGTAAAGTTTCTTGTTCTGCTTTTGGAGTATTCACTGGTGTGTGAAGAGTTCATATATTTTGAAGGTTTTTTTTTGGTCTTGAATCGGCTTACCGCTGCCATTGATATGTATGTTTGTTTGTTTTTTCTTTTAGATTGCTCTAATTCTTTGCATTACACACTACACACTGTTCGTTGTTTTTTTTTTGAATTTTCACGGAATGAAGTTCAAGTCTTCCCTACAAGATTATATACCTCGTTTAATCGGGGGCCATCGTATTTAATTGGGGGCCTAGACATTTTATTTGCACCCCAAATTTTTGAGGGGCGTATTAAACCGAAAGTGAAAATACTGTTTTACCCTTTACTAAATATAAATCTTAAAAATCAGTTAACTCTAATTAATAACCTTAATTAAGCCCCCAATTCATATACCCTAAACCAAAAGAGAAAATAAGTTTCTCTTTCTTCTTTTCATCTTCCTCTCCTCCCGTTTCTCTTCTCCACAACCACCATTAACGACTCTTACGAATATTATTTTTTTCTTCAATCGATTCATCGCGTAATTGTCGATGATAAAACTTTAATCGACGATTAAATTCTTCTACAAACATGGCTCGTACAAAGCAGACCGCTAGAAAAGCACTTCAAATCCCTAATCTCGTAGATATGGTTAAAGGCAAGGTATACGAGAGAAGAATTCCCAAACCCAAAAAATCGAAACCCAAGAAAGAAATGGCTCCAATTAGAAGGTATGTGAACTAAAACCCACCTTATATTCGATTTTTTGTTGTTTTTGATTGTGAAACTAAGTTTGGTAACTGAAAATTAGCAGTTTCAGTGTAAGAGTCGTTAGTATATAAATTGAAACCCCTAACGACTTTTCATTTGCATGCGGATTCTATGAAATATCGTTACTGTATTAGGTTGAAGATGATGACCCTAATTCTGCTACTTCAACAATTTTTGCCCTACAATAGAGTCGTTAGTGTATTAGGTTCAAGATGACGACTCTGGTTTGACGACCCTTTTTAATTGGTTAACGACTCTTGATGGAACTCGAACAGCCTTCTGTTTCAAAAAATGGTAGTGTCGTCATCTTAGGTCCCATAGGGTTGTAATTTAGCAATATGCCATAGAGTCGTCAACCCAAATCGTAGGATCGTCATTGCCTTTATGACGACCCATTGTTACACGATAACGACCCTGTAAGAAAAAAAAATCACCTTCTCTGTCCAAATATTTGGGAGGGTCGTCATTACATATATTTGAGTCGTCACCTTATATTGAAGAGTCGTTTTCTTTATAGATAATACCATTGATGACCCTTTAACTGATACCATAAAATTGATATCTTATTGGGTTTTTTTTGTGTGTTTGGACTATAGTACCAAAAAGACCAAAGACAAGGTTCCAATGATGATAAGTCCTCCTTCTAAAGCTCCCCGACACGATAAATACTTACTTGCCGGGCCATTACGCGGAAAAAAGCAAAGTGAGGTAGCATTTTCTATCACCGAACCAAGAGACAAAGGTAATGAGTTGTCGGATTCGTCGGGATCATCCTCTCCTGTTATTTCCGCTAACGGTAGCGATGATGAAGAAGAAGAGATACAAGAGATACAAGAAGATCCTCCCGTACGAGGTGAAGAAGAAGAAGAAGAAGAAGAAGAGAGTGATAATGATGATGAAGATAATGGTAGTGGCGATGATTGTGATGATGGTAATGGTGGTGATGATGAGGAGGAAGGGGATGAAGGTAATAATGGTGGTGATAAGGAGGATGAAGAGGATGAAGGTAATGATGCTGGTGATAAGGATGATGAAAAGGATGAAGGCAATGATGCTAGTGATAAGGAGGAAAAAGAGAATGAAAATCCGAAGCCGGCAAAGAGGGTAAAGAAGGATGGAACGGATATTGCACCCAGCGCGAGACACGTTCCCGCTACTCGTTTGTTGCTGGAACCTCTTCGCAGTGGTAAACCTAGAGGAGAACCTAGAGATGGCTGCGAAGTTCTATTTGGATATCCCGGATCGTGGGCTCATACCATCTATGAGACAATCATAAGAATCCCAAATTTGCTTGTTATCTGATTAGTTGATGTTAACTTTCTAATTTTTTTTAATATTTAAATGTTTCTCTTTTGTAAGATCATATGAATGCCGCACGTCTTATCAGGCACCAATCTTCTTTTAAGAAAATGGAGCTGTGGCCGCTAGAAGGTGAATGTGCAAGAGTTAGAGAGTATGTTTAAAACTACGGTTTGTATAATGCCGTTCTGAACTCTGTGATTGCGTATGACAAGGTCGCAGTATCTAGTTTCTGTGAAAGGTATTATGGTGAAGTCGACACATTCCAACTCCCTTTTGGCGAGATGGCAGTGACTCCTGATGATGCCGAACAGATATTATGGCTGCAGGTCGAAGGTAAATCAACCAATGACAAGTTCAAGAAAAGGCTTAGTTTGGATGAAATTTATGCATTGACCAGTAACTTGTTTGGGTGGGATAAAGAGAAGACTGATGGGATTTTCGTGCCGGGAACTAAATACCCGAATAAAGAGTTCAAACTTGTAGAGATTAGGGAGATGTTTTCTGACACATTAACCAAAGAAAAAGATGGTCTCTCTGATATGAAATGTCGTTATGCGGCAGCTGGGTATTTGTTGTACGTCCTTGTGTCGGTTATATTTACCGACAACAAAGGTAATAGGGTCAGCGCCAACCTTCTTAAGCTTTTGAATCCCTTGGAAGATGTGAATAAGTACTCTTGGGGGACTGCCATAGTAGCACATTTGAATGGTCAGCTTACCCAGGGATCTCGCGAACAAACTTCTCAAATTAATGGGAATTTGGCTCTAGTCCAGGTATTTGGATTGATGAAAGTTGTCTTCTTTGTGTACGTTTTTTCCATTAATGTTTTTATGTTTATTTGTTTGTTTTAAAATTTTCAAATGTGCTTGTTATAGGTGTGGATTTATGATCATTTCCCCTTGTTGTTGAAAGATAATAAAGACGTGCAACTCAACCCAGATTACTGCGAAGGTAGTCCAACAGGAACCCGATACTTGTTCACCGGTTCTTAGGATAAGGAACAAACTGATGCGTTGATAGAAATGCGCCAAAAATTGGACAACATCACGGCGAAAGAGGTAATCTTTAATCCATATAAGGATGGTACAGTTGGCGCAATGGAATATGTCGTGTATTACCATGGCCCTTTGTTTCACCCATACGATTTTTCAATGTATAATCCGATGAGAATCATGCGTCAACTTGGGTTTATTCAAGATTCACCCGATGATGACTATGTACCTCCGTTCAAGCACAAGTTGGACAAATGCAAGGATGACGTGTCAGACATAAAGGTGGTTTACGAACCTGAACCTGATACCAAGCATTGGAATACTAGACACTCTAGGCTAGTAGACATCACAGATTGGGTGCATGTCAATGAAGGTCACGAGGCAACAACAGATTACTATGCATGGTAGGAAGGATTTTCCCACGGTCGGGTGATACGGATATATCATACTACGGGTAGGAGGACCAACAGAGCATCCACCTTTGCTTCTCAAGATGACACTAGAGATGATACCACCATTCTTAAACTAGTGGTGAGTATTTATTTTTGTAATTATGTTATTCATCTACATACAAATATAAGTTAGTTAATGTGAATTGGTATTTGAATGCATATAGAGGGAACGAATAAAGCTTTTTGTCAAGGGACTGTGTTGCTCGGCTGACAAAGGAGAAGTGTTTGATCCCGAGAAGCAACGTCGGTACGCTGATTACTGTAGGTACATTGAAAATCCCAATACAAAGAAGATGTTTGCTGAGCTGGCTAAGGAAGGTAAGAGGACCCGGAAAACACGTAGCCAGCTAACACAAGAACGTGCTGAACAGGGACAATGTAGCCAACCTCATGATGAACAAGGTGCTAGAGAAGATGGTGGTTCCCCAGGGGGCAGTGCAACTCAGGGTCCTCCTAAGAGAAGCCGGAGAGTTTCCAGGTCAGGGAGGTAAAGAGGAGGTCGAGGTCGAGATGGTGGTCTTGAGTGAGGAGATGTTACCGTCGACTTGAACTTATGTTTCATTTTACTGTTGACTTGAACTTATGTTTCTTAACTTTTCTTAGATGTAACTTATGTGTTTGGTTTGGATGGTTTGTTGAAACAACTTATGTGTTTGGTTTGGATGGTTTGTTGAAACTACTTTGTTTTCATAAGATTTTAGAAGGATGTTTACAAGTATCTTTGTTATAATTTTTTAGGACTCTGAAGCAGACAAGATTATACACTGTTTAGAGTAGGGGTCGTCAGCTTTAAATATAGCAGAATAACGACCCTAAATATGATGAGTTGGATTTTACCATCTTAGCCAAAGAGTTGTTCACTCTATTTTTATCAAGATGACGACTCTAAACCTAACTTTTTAAAAAAAATTCAGACCAACGGTCGTCAGCTTGATATTTAGATCCAAATAACGACTCCTTCCTAGGAAAACTTCCAGGAGATTGCTTAAAAAAATTAGTGAAGGGGTCGTCAATGTATTAGTTTTAAGTGAACGACTGTACCTTTCACAACAGGGTCGTCAATAAGTAGACTTAAGAGACTAACGACTCTTTGTAGAAACTTTAAACTAATAGGAGAAAGGCCATGGATTTCAATAAGAAGATAACATTACATAAATCTAGCATTACAGAAGAGCTAGTAAGGGTAATCAAGAATCTGACGCATCAAATGTTCGTCAATGAACCTTCTTGCTCGTCGATACAACGTTGTATATTTTTTATGGTGAATGAACTTAGTTTCCCCATTACGTATTGTCCATAACCCATTGAAACGTTCCAACTGAAATTAAAGGAGGAATGTTATACGTTAGTAAGTTTGAACCATGAGAAAAGTATAAATATTATCGAATTACTCACTTTTTCCCTAAGAGAAGCTCGTGGATGATGGTAGTACACCATATTTCTAACTTTTACGTACTCTCGCATTGCACCTTTAATGTAGTTAAATCGAAATGCAAAATCCCTCCATTTGAGGTTATTAGGATTCCCGGTACGCCCGTAGAAGAACTCCTTAACTCTCTTCCAAAACATTGAATAAATTTCATTCGGACGTTCACGAAACGTATTAGCAAACGATTTAACGAGACACAAATCTTCATACGGTTCCCATTGCCACTAAAAGTTTAAGTATTTTGGTAGAAAAAGGAATAATTTGGGTCATTTTCTCAAGAGTATGTGGTGTATTTTATAGAAGAAAACCCCAATGGTCGGATTTTTTGAAATCCACAACAAGGATCGTTAGGATATAAACTAATATATTGACGACTCTAGAGTCCTCAGTTTGGAACTTGTAGGTGGATAACGACCCTTATTCAGAATAAAGAGAAATTACATTTATTCAGAATATTTGTAAACTCCATTTAGTTGAAACTACAATACATCAAGTCTATCATAAATCTTACTCAACAAATTACATGTTACTCATTTCTCGGTGCGATATTGAACTACCACTGCGGCTTCGATGTGATAAAACGGCTCTCCTCTCTATTAGGTATATGCATCCTGGGCTGCACGCCTATCCCGTTTGTGCCTCGCGAGAAACTCGTTGTACTTGGTGTAAAATTTCATAATGTGAATCGTCCTATCACGAATGCGGGACGGTTCATAATCATAGCGTAGTTTCTTGTAGTAATTAACGAAAGGACTCCAACCAACTTGACTCCAAAATATACTCTCATGTTGATGTTCTTCGGGAAGATCCTTGACGATGTAATAATTTTTAACCCATTCGGTCTCTTCCTCGACTTGCTTGAATATTTCCCGGAGATGGGCTTGTTATTCGCCTCGTTTTTTGGCCTCGCGCATCTCTTCTTCTTCCTTCGTAGGATATGACGATGGAGTGAATGGTTTTTTAGTAGGTCGCATGGTTCTTTTGCGTATCTCTTCTTCCATTGCCAATATTGATTTGGTTGGTCGCTTGCATCTTCTAAGTATGTTTTCAATTGAATTGCTAGTTAATGACGGAGTTGCCATTGAAAAAAATATTTCGTGAGGTTGTTTTCAATTGAATTTGGTAGTCGATGGCTTCCTCTATATATAGAAAATATCCCAACGCCTATTTTTTTAGGAAAAAGTGTACACCAAAAGAGACGTTGAGGGAATTATTCAGAGAGTCGTCATTCTATAAATAATAAACCGAACGACCCTTACTTCTTTTTAAGAGAACGCAAAAATTCGTATCAGTAGTCGTTATGGTATAGACTGATGCAATGACGACTCTATATGGCAAAAACATACAGGAGAACACCAATTTTTTTACCAATAGAGTCGTAGGGGTACATAGTTGGGCAAGAATTTTTTTCAAACGTCCGTGGGACTACTCTGCAATACTCGTGGACTGATTTTGGAAGTGCTTGTACTTATTGGTCCATGCATAAACAAACTTCTCCTTCCAAGGATTCAACCATGTATCTAGGCAATAGTCGACCACCTTCTTATGATCGGTACTCCAATCATCAATAAACTTCTGCAAATTAGCATAATACTTTACTTCAGTCTTCGAATGAGCCAAATGGTCCCAATCTTTGCAGAAATCCTTCCATAGATCCTCCTCTTCATCATATTTTTCCTTATATTTCCTCTTCTCTTCCGCTCTCTCGTTTTTTGAAAGTTGACTTAAACACTCGTCTTCCTCCTTGGAACGTTGATTACCCTTCGCAGGTTTGATCTTTTGGATATGATTCTTGCAATTAGAAAAAAGATTCATTTGGATGTGCCACGTACAAAGGAAATGTTGAGCAAGTGGAAAAACTTGACGGCACTCATAACTGCAAAATCCCTATCTGTAAATATAACCTGCGGTGTCTCTTCGCCACGGTAAATCAACCTCACTTGTTCCAACTCCCAAACATAGTCCTCTATTTCTTGTTTTTCCATAAAGCACCATGCAACGGTGAATGATTGTTTATCCGAAGTATGACTAACCACGTTCAACATAGGCATGTTATACCTGTTAGTCTTATAGGTGCAATCTATGAACAAGACTTGATAAAAACACTGAGCCAAATCCACCATCCTAGGATGGGCAATAAAAATATGAGTCACTTTCTCGCCCGGACCCACCCTTGTTTGCATGGCGTAGTTAAGTTTTTCTGCCAGCCACTCTGATTGTTGCATACTTAATCTACCATCTCATTCGGTTCTCTTGATTGTTGCTTTGGCAGCGTAGATTGTGGAAATAATAGACAAGTTTGTCTTATCTTACGCCCTTATTGCATTTAAGATCTTAAGGGCCTACATCCCTTCATCTGCCGGACCTTTTCCATTTGATGAGGTTTCAATCGGGCATATGCTGGGTGTCCTAAAATACTTTTAGGTGGAGGATGGTTGTGACGACCATCCGGTATACTATACAAACTCCATAGACGAGTTTCATGATGCCTTTTGAAAACAATCCTGAACGGGCATTGAATCTTCTTCGACGAAGTTTTGTAGACCCTCGTCGTCGTCTTCTCATACTTGTAATTCTTCCCTTTATGACTTTCTTCCTTATCCCCTGCTCTCTCGCATACCATCTCCATTTGATTAAAATCGACGTGTTTGCTTTGAACAACTACACACATCTTTTCTTTTGCCTTGGAAATAATCCATTCCTTGACCTCAGCCTTAGTTTGCCACGTCTACATCGAACAAATAAGACGTTATTGAGAACACTAATTCACCAATTTTCAAACCGATATACATCGATTCAAACAATAAAAACGTACCAAATCGGTCATATAGTGTTTGGAGGTATTCGGACCAATAGTGGAGACGGGTTCAGGTTGAGAGCTCGGATGTACAACCAACTACAGAAAAAGAAAAAAAAATCATTACAGAATCGTCAATTTATAAGAAATTAAAATGACGACTCTTTTTTTTCCCCCATTTAAAGGGTCGTCATCTCTACATTTGCAGAATGACGACCCCAAAGTCGTCACCTTATTGTACAGGTTAATGACTTATTTGCCTGAAACTATGCTATTGAGTCGTCATGGTGTGTTTTAGCATGACAACGACCCTTTTTCGAAAATGGACGACCCAACTTAAACGATGACGACTCTACATTGACAAATATACACCATTTTGCTTATTTTTCAACTTGAGTCGTTATTGTATATATATCTAGTATGACGACTCTATACGAAGTTATTGCAAATTTGGTAAAGCAACGACAACTTTAACTAATACGAGCAGTTATTGCGGAGTTGGAAAAAAGGTAACCGTTTTTTAAAAAAAAAACTAGCAGTTGGGTGTTTTTTTTCCTATGAAAGGAGACCTATCCCTTTCAAAGTAATTCACCCATCACTTTCAATATTCCCAAATCAGTAACCCACCACTTTCAAACACCAAAAATGGCTCCAACTCCGTTCAATAATATGGAAGATGTTGACATTGTTAGAGCACACACCACGTTCATGAAGCACGACTTTGAAAGAGGGAAATGGATCGCCAGTAACCACGACCCAACCAGAGATCCGTACCTTAACATGGATCAAACATCCAATGCTTGTTGGAAACGTGTATTTAAGGTTTTTAAAGCACTAAACGGAAATCGTTATAGAAGGACTCTCCAGCAAATAAGGGAAAGGTACGATTATTTATACAATGAATGCGTATTGCTGAGAGACGAATTGAAAGCTCGGGCTGAAGCTCTTCCCAACGAACCTCGAATGGATAGAGTAAGTTTGTGAAACAATTGGACGTTCATCAAAAATTATTTGTTTGGTTATTTGTATTAAACAAAACTAACTTCAATTTTTTTTGTTTTTCCAGTACTCTTTGGGTCGCAGCCAATACAAATTAAAGTACGGCCATGAGTTTTTGCATGAGGACTGTTATAGTCTCTTAGAGGAAAGCGAATGGCAATTCGCCGCATATAATTAAACTCATTTAGGTTTTCAAACGCAATGTATTGAACTATTTTATTTCTTTTCCTTCTATTTTATTTCATAGTACATGTACGTTTTTTTTCAATTCAATAAAACGAGTTTCACATAGTATATTCCCAACAAGGGTCGTCAGGTGTTTTAGATATACCAGTGACGACTCTAATGTTTATTTGAAATATTTGGTATGAGTCGTCATTTTTGGTGAAAGACATATTAACGACTCTAAATGTCACTTAAAACAGAGACTCTTTGATAGTAGAGTCGTCAGCCAATAAACATAACAGAAAGACGACTCTTTTGATGTGCAAGAGTCGTCACTTTGTTAGTATATCTTGTAACGACCCATTTAGCAGTTAAAGTTAATTTTGAATTCACCAAAAGTGGTTGAGTTGGGCAACGGTAAAAAATTCAAAAAAATGACTGTTGGTTCTAGAATTTCTATAAATAGAGACCCATATCTCACCCCTTCTTCACCCAAACCATAATTCTCAACCTTCACATTCATTCTCATTCATTTATCATCTAAAAGCAAAAAAATAAGGAAACACCATGGCTACTCCCTACACTTCCGAAGAGAATTGCGCCATTGTGAGAGCTTGGTTGACAGTCACAAACCACTTTCAAGATCTAGGAAAAGACATTGATCAAACATCGGATTCTTGGTGGAACTGTGTATTCATTGTTTTTGTGGCGTTAGACGAAAATTGTAACTCAAGGTCTTTGAAACTCGTCAAGGAACGGTTCGAGGAGATATTCTTCGAATGTGAAGCTTTCAAAAGAGAAATGAAGGTTGTAAGGGAAGCCTTACCCAATATGTTGGGTGCTATAAGAGTAAGAATTTAAACAAGAGGTCAAACTTATCGAAAGCTTTTAACAATACTAACTAAGTTTTTGTTTTGCGTTTTCAGTTGGGGAAGGCGTATGCCCGATACGAGGTGCTTCGTGGAAAAAAGTTTGAGTTCGACGATTGCTACCTCATCTTGGAAGGCACTACCTATAATTACAACCTTTATGGTTAAGTGTTTAAGTGCACCGTTATTATCTATTGTATTTCATTTCTTCAATGCAACGCTATGCAAGATGTATGCCTTTTACGATTCAATGAAATCAAAAATCTTAAAAATTAACAGTATGGGTCGTTAAGGTATATAAATATCGAAAGTGACGACTCTAACTAAAATTATTAATGGTTGGTTAGGGTCGTCAGTATATCTGAATATCCCTATGATGACTCAAAAACACAAAAACTTGCGTTTTTTACAGAGAGTTTGGATTCGAGAGTCGTCCGGGTATTAAACGAATCAACTTACGACTCTAGGTGAACTACTAAAAAGAGTCGCCATTGTTTAACACACCACCTTGACGATTTTTCATCACCATTCAAAGTTGCAGGTTAGAGTCGTCTCCGTGAGTGTAAACAGACTGACGATTCTTTAGGGTCGTTCGTGTATACAACACACTACTATAACGACCCTCACTCTGAGTAGTTCCATAGTGACCATGAATCGACCACTTGGACCAACATTCAGACGATTTGAAGAGTATAGGAAGTTTACCTGATTGTTTTGAGCTCCGGGTTCTTCATTTCGAGGATTGGTTCCTTCATTTTGACCAATAGGTTCTTCATTTGCACCATTATTCATGGCTTCCTCTATTAACATCTCTTCATCAAACATCCAATCCATAGGATTAGTTGAGACAATCTTACCATCAACACAATCATGGTTGTTATTTGAACCTTCACCAACCTCATTCCCTCCACTTGAATCAGTCATTTCTAAAAACCCTAGTTTTTCCTCTCAAAACTCCTCTTCTTCTTCTCAACACATAAAAACTCAAAAATAAAATCTCCCCAAATTTTTATCCCAAAATTAGATTTTAATCTAAACACAATTACCACACTAATTAACTTAATTAATTTTTAATACTAATCATTCAGGGGCATTTTAGCCATTTAGAAATTATTTTGATAAGGAGTGACCAAAATTAGGATAAGGTGACCTTTCTTGTCCTCTAATGCAAGGACCCCAATTAAGATCCCTGGCCACCGATTAAACTAGGATTATATACTACATTGTTGTAATAATTTGGACAAATGAGGTTTCTTTTTACAAAACCCCATTCCATTTCATCAAGGTTCACTCTAACTCCACACTACCACAACTAGCATGTCGTATCGTCCCTCCCCACTCATAAGGGGGTGGACATGGTGGTGATGGATTTTGAGTGTCGGATTATTACATTGTCACTCCCAAACCCCGATTGGCCCAAATTGTGTTTTATATGGACTGGTTACAACCCTAAGAAAACTGGTACTAGCCTTTAGCAATCGTACCCAATGCCTACGTAACTCCACTCCATATCCAAAACCTACAACTAGTAAAAAGGTTAATTCCACCCCATCTCCACCTCATTACAGACACCCGACTTCCACCCCTTCATGGTCCCAAAAAAAAAAAACGGCTAAACCGATAACTACAAAGTATCAAACTGTGAAATATTTCAATTCAAACGGAAATAAATTTTGTTTGTTTGTTTTTTGTGAAAAAAACCCTTTCGATTTAATTGTTTGGATCCTAGGGTTTTTTTCCGCGATTTTTCGATTTATACGTGTGTTTTAATTGTCTATTAGAGTTTTTTTTATAACTGTGACAGGATGAAAATAAGTCAATTCTGAAAGACTTGAATTAAAAAATAAATAAAATCTTAACAGCCATTTGCTCTAAAGCCTCGGATAGTTTGAAAAAGTTAGTTAAAACCGCCAAGAAAGGTGGTGCAGTTTTGGATCAGTATCTCCCTGACGAATACAAGGCAAACTACCGTGTACTGGAACAATGTAGAAGTTTATCAATCTGTTTCCTTTTCATATCCGGCTTCAAAATTATTTTATTTGTGCTTATTACAGGGAGATGCAATCTATGATGCAATGCTAAACCAAACAAATGTCTCATCGAATAATAATAAGTTTTACGTGATTCAAGCTCTCGGTACATTTTAGTTTCTTCTTCTTTGTTTTTGATTGCCAACTTTCAGACATATTTTGTTTCTGCTCTGCAGCACTGGTCAGAATCAAAATATTACTGCATGAATGTGGCATGATTTAACATTAATAAGGTAAGACGCAGGACTGCAAAAGAAGATGCAGAAAAGATTATAATCAGAGGTAAGAACTACCATATTAAAGATGCAAAAAAAGATTACAGTATTGCATGACAAATCGCGTGCAAAAACTACCAAGGAAAGATGAAATAAGGAAGCAATATATACGTGTCAAGTCCTAACCGAGTGCAACGACTCCAAGAAAAGCACATTACAGACTCATGAGATAACACTTATAGCTTTAGCTGAAATACTTTAAACCACGATGATGACTTTCAAAAACCAAATGCAAATGAATAAGACTATTTGTTTACCTTATCAAGCTTCTCTTGCAGCAGTTGAATCTGTTATACCTAGATTTCTACTTACTGCACAACTAAAACAACAACAACAAAAAATGATTTCAAACCTGAAACTAATATAAAATGAACGAATGATCAACATACACTAAAAGAGACAAGTAATCCGAACTTAAAAGATGTGATTACAGAAAATAAAAGAAAAGGAAAAGGAGAACTTACAAAATTCAAGTAAGAAAAGGGAGTTTCTTGCTTAAGGTGAAGAATTCCAACCTAAGACAGCAACTATTGCCTGAGCAACACTTGTTGTAAGATAATCAGTCAGATCACGCACACCCTCCACAATCCAAATATAAGATGAATTCATGAAATAGAAACTTGCTTAAAAGACCTTGACCAAGGCGGCCGTAAAAATGGAACTAGTCATAGCAAAATTTGTAATAAATTAGCTCCACAGATGATGCATATTAAACCAAGTACAGCAATAACACCCTAAACATTGAAACTAAACTAATTTCAACAAGGCACTTGCAATGAGCAATTTGATTTCGAGGATATGTGCATCCCTCACATGTGAGTTTCCAAGTGATTATACTGCGAATGCTCGATTCCAGAACACACTTGCTAAAAAGGATCTGTGAAATAAGTAGTAACATGTAAAATCTCTACTTGCGTGCAATGTTAATCCAAATTTAGGCATATATAAGGATAAGTGGACTACACAATAACATAGACAGACGCAACGTTGAACATTCTAAACATGAACAAACAAGAAAAGCAGTACATTTCACTTCAAAATGAGCCCTATTAATTATTCGTGAACTGCCCAACATCATATATAAGTAAACTAATGCCAAAAGAGGTCATTACCGCCATAACTCGCACACCTTGGAGCAACACTACTGCTTTCATCTACTAACTACATCGCAGTAAAAAGTGTTGAAAGAAATAAAGATAAGTTTGACAGTGATGCTACAAATATCAAATCTTCGGTCAAGCGACTACTTTGACCCCAAAATGTGGTTGCCACCTTCTTTGATGATTAATTGTATGGTGAAGCTCATAAGCCCATTGCAAAGCTTCTAGTACTCTAGTAGTCGATCAGTTTATTAGATCGAACATCTTAACATTTTCTTCTCCTAACACTGTCAATGAAATAAAGCTACCCTTGTGGCGAATCGTTTCAAAAACTTTCAGATCAGTAGTATCGTCGTCATTCAGAAGCTTTTTTATACTTGCGGTTCTTGGGTCATAACTTAAAGGAGTTTTTTTATCATACCAATATAACACCTCTCCGCTCTTAGTGAGATCGAAGTATTGCGCAAGACACTTAGGTTTGATGTGCACGGTGCCTGCCAAACTCCAATTGGACGAATCCTCTTCCTTCTCATTGAAACCAAAACCACTAGTATCATTATTTCTCTTGAATGACCAAATATTACAAGTATCTAGATTTACTATATGAATATAACACAAGCAGCCTCCTAAAACCTGGATACCATGACCATGATGAAAAAATACAAACTCTTGGCCACTAGACAGGGTAGTGTAATAAGGCGGCTCAGGAAGCAACCGAAATACCTCATCTGCCAAATTGAAGGCCACAATTCTTCCAAGGTTTGGCTTATCATTCCATTCATTCTGTTTTCCAAATCGAAGGCCACGGTGTTTCTTTGATACATCTCGATGCAACCAATAAACCTCTCCATCTGCGTTCATTCCATTTTCCGATGTTGGCAACCGATAAGCAACCTCTCCTATGTTTCTCCACCCAGTACCAGCCCCAAGAGTGTATACCTGGATTTGTCCTGGTTCAGTACGTTCCTCTGATTCATAATAGATTCTAACAACTTTATACTCATTCGTCTTATTGGTATAGCCAAATCCAAATAGATATCGACCTTCCAGACATTCTTCCCTGCAGATTGGTAAAAGTACATATTCTCTAGTAATGGGATTACAAATATAAATAGGATCAAGCATAGACCCAAATTTAGCATCTGTGGGTGCAGTAGATACACAAATCAAGCCATTAGATGAGCCAATTATCACAGACTTCATCTTGAAGTATGGAGTAAAAGGGCCAACGTCTTTCATAAACTTACACTGTAGTGTCCTAATGGGTGGATGATTCATCTTAGAAATTCTGAGTCGTCGTCGTTGTTCATGATTATTATTGTTATTAGTTTCATCATCATCATACTCTAGATAAAGAAGCTGGAAACTGAGATTTTGTAACGTGTTTAAGCAAATGAAACTAACCTTTGAATCTGAAGAAGGGGAATTAACCTTGGATAGAAGAGAGGTGAAGTATTTCCATGTCTTGGATACTAATCTGCATTCTGTTCATGATTTTTTATTTTTTATTTTTTATTTTCTCTTTTTATTTTTTATTTTTCTAACTACAAGTGAATCGATGAAGCATGATATCTATTACTACTAAAGGACTATTACATGATACCCCAAGATTCATCAATTATACTTAAATTGGCAAGCCAAGGACCCATAGTAATATGATATTGGAGCATAATAGCAGTTTTCAGATCAAAGTTGCAGCGGCGGCAGATGCTGATGTCGAAGGTCAAAAGGCCTTCGGTCAATGTTTTCCACAAGAAAAGCTGTATTTTTTATGGACATGACAGTGTCCACGGGAACTTGGATGGAGGTAGAGATGTCCGATGCGGTTGATTGAAATTGCTAATCATGCCTTTGTATCTTGATGATAAGGTTAACTGCCCGAGTGATATGTGGCTACTCCTTTGTTTTCGAGCTTGATCCATAACTTGAATGAGTCTTAAAGCAAAATCTAGTCTCTGAAGGATTAGTGCTAATAGTGCTATTACAAAAGTTACTAATTAAACTATCAAGACTAGAACTAAAGGACTACAGTACCTAATATGATTGATATCTAGTTAAGATTATAACTTATATATGACTAAAAAACAACAGAAAAGTAAATGAATCTAGTAAGGGAAATTTCTAATTGCGAGAGAAATCAAAACTAAACTAATTAGGACTAGACTACCGGCCCATGGAGAACTGCACTTCGGTTGTATTGTTTAGTCATGTGACACATTTGATGTGCTGTATTTGATAGTTTCAGTTTTTCTGTCATGTTTTTTTTTTTTTTTTTTTTTCTCCTGAAAGGAAGCTAATTATATTGTTACTGGTTACGAATTACACGCCTTGTTATAACTTGGGCATTATCTAATACAAGAAACTGGTTTTAAAAAGTCGGTGATGTATCAATCCATATTTTCGTTGGTGAAGATTGATTTGGATTTCCCACCTTGTCCGCTCCTCTATTTGCCAATGCGTCAGCCGTCTTGCTCCCTTCTCGATATGTATGTGAGATGCGTACATGAGGAATTTGTTGCAGTAGCTTGTGGATGTCCTTCAATAGATGATACAGATGGGACGGATAGTTCGATTCATCCGTATGTGTTTTAAGCCAATGCACTAAAGTTGCAGAGTCAATTTCCAAATGTATATGAGTTGTGCGCATATTAACCACTTCCCTGAGCCCAAAAAAAACATGCTTTTGATTCCGTTACTATTTCCATTGTGATTCCTAAAGGAATTGCTGCTGATGCCAAGTGCTTCCCCACATGATTTCTCAAATTGTATCCTGCTTCTGCAATACCAGGTTTTCTCGGTGTCCCTCGAGCCGCGCCATCAGTGTTTAGCTTCATCCAAGGAGCTTCAGGAGGGTTCCATTTGACATAGATGGCGCAAAAGGATCCATGACTGTTATTGCTTGCTGCCGGTGCTTTTCCAATGATAGTTGAAGTTGTGTGCGTTGATGCATATTGAAATTCGCGGAACATACTAATGATTGTATAAGCCGGGTGTTGGTTGCAGGGTTGTCGAAAGACCACCTGATACCAGATTTGCATAGATGTCTGGCATTGAAAAAATAGGTGTTCGGTTGATTCTGATTGACCATTGCATCTCGGACACATTGGGGTGATGGCAATCTTTCTGTTGAACAACAATTGTTTTGTTGCCAATCCTTGAAGAATAGCTTTACAGATAAAGAGTTGGATCTTCGGAGGACACAGCAGCTTCCAAATCTCTTTGAACCTCAGAGAGTCCATGGTGATTGATTGTTGCTCTTTCACTGGTTGTATGATGCTTGCGTAAGTTGACTTAACCGTGAATTTTCCTGTTGGTGTGTGTTTCCAAACTAGCTTATCTGGGCATGCAGTGGATGGGAGATGAATGCTTATGATGTGGTTTGTGGTGGAAGAGGAGGGTGAGATTGTTTCAATTTTCTGCCTATCACATTGATTGGTGAGAGGGTCAATCAGGTCCGCCACTATTGAGAAGATGGAGTTAGAATTGGTGGGTATAGGAGGTTGGTTCGGGATCCAATCATGATTCCAAATAGGGATCGACAGCCCGTTCCCAATGATCTGGGTCATTCCCTGAAGAAGAAGTGGCTTAAGTTCAGCTATAGCCGTTCCCGCTGGACTTGGTTTATTCATACGTACCTGTTGAGTATTTAGCAAGTCATTTCCTTTAAGATATTTTGAGTTGTAGATACGAGACCATAAAGATGCATGTTGCTGGTGAATGGACCAAGATTTTTTCAGAAGCAATGCTTGGTTCATTGGTGCAGCTGCTCTAATGCCGAGCCCCTCTTCCTCTACTGGTCTTGTGACTTTCTGCCAATTGAATGGATGTATTTTCCTTTGCGCAATTGATTGGCCCCAAAGAAAAAGTTTCTGGTGATTTGATCCAATCTCTTATGAACATGGTTTGGTAACATGGTGTTTTGCATGATATAATTTGAGGTCGGTGTTATAGAGGATTTGATCAAGGTAAGCCTACCCATTTGGTTAAGAGTGTGTGTCTTCAAGCCGGGTAGTTTCATCGCAATTTTGTTGATAACAGTATTGTACGCTACACTAGACTGTCTACCTGAAGTTAAGGGAACACCCAGGTACGATGAAGGTTGAGACGTAAAGTGAATGGGAAACATTGTTTGCAGTCTCTGGATGGTATAAGTTGGTAGGAGGGGGTGATGAATAAGGGATGAATTGTTGAGATTGAAATGTTGTCCAGCAGATGTACTGTACTTGTTAAGCAGTTGTAGTAAATTGTAGCATTGATCCATCGAGCCTTGACTTGTAAGATGGAGGTCATCAGCATACATTAAGTGGGATATTGCAAGTGCATTTCTCGCAATTTTGACTCATTTGTAGTTCCATGTAGATTCAAGATGTAGCAGGTTAGTAGACAAAATTTCTGAGCACAAGAAAAAAATGTATGGTGATAATGGATCCCCTTGGCGTATTCCACACTTAGGCTTGATAAAACCATGAAGAGCACCATTTATCTTGACGGCATATGTCACAGAATAACATTCTCTCCACCAACCATATTGGGAATCCCAATGCTAGCAAAGCTTGCTTAATAAAATTCCAGTTTAGCTTATCGTATGCCTTGTGCACTTCCAGCTTAATTGCAACTTTCGGTGCTTTCCCAGGTTTTGAGGAACGGATGTTGTGGAAAATTTCTTTCGCAATAGAAATGTTATCCTAAATCGACATGTTTGGGATGAAGGCACTTTGCATTGGACTGATAATCTGATTGAGCATAGGACGAATCCGGTTGATTAAGATTTTTGAAATGACTTTGTAAGCCATGTTGCAGAGACTGATTGGTCGGTATTCAATTGGTGTAGATGGGCTATCAACTTTTATAATAAGTGTAATGTTGGTGTGGTTAATCTGATGCTCAAAGACTCCGGTGTTAAAAAATTGCCAAACCATGTGACATAGTGTGGATTCGACAGGTTGCCATGAATGCTTGTAGAAGGTGGCAGTGAACCCATCTGGGCCTGGTGCACTATCATTGTAGATACCGGCCAATGCAGTTTTAATCTCATCAATCGTTACCGGGTTAGTTAATTGTTGTTGCTATTCCACTGAAATTCTGGGAGAAACACAAGGAAAAAGAGAACAGTCCACTCAAGTGAATTATCTTGATACATCTTCTCAAAAAAGGATATAAAAGTTGTGACAATATCATCATGTTTTGTTTGCCAGTTTCCATCTTCATTTTTCACACGGATGATAGTGTTACGAGCCTTATGTATTGTCGCAGTTGTATGGAAAAAACTGGTGTTTTTATCTCTTAGTTGAAGCCATTGGATTCGTGAACGCTGTCGCCAGTATACTTCCAAATGTTGCAGTAGTCGTTGATGTTGTATGAGTGCCTGTTGTGCTTGCTCGACCGCTGCCCATCGTTGTCTCCCATATGTTGTAGAGCAGAGATATTGCACCCTGTCTGAATATTGCTCCGAGACTTTTATGCGTTGTGTTAACGACCCAAAGTGTCTCGATTCCAACGTAAAAGCATGTTCCTTGTTGTAGATCACTACACCATTTTTAGGGATTAGCAACAAAAAATAGCAACGGCTCTCGAGTTGTTGCGAATTCGCAACTAAGTTGGCAACGGCTTATAAAAGTGGCTGCAGTTGCGAAATTTGCAACTGCGAATAGCAATTGCGAAATTTTAAGGCATGTTGCAATTCGCAACGGCTGATCATTCCACATGTGTTTCCCGCTTGTGTGCAAGGTAACGCCTAAATTGCACATGTGCGACGAGTTTGAGTGGATGGGAACACTATTTTTGATGGTTTGGATTTGCCCTAGAAAAATGAACGGTTATTGATTCAACCCTATCCTTTATTTCAAGGAGAGACTGAACTCACTCGCCTCCATCTGTTGTTCTCTATCCTCTTTCTCTTCTCCCTCACCTTCACACCATTTCTCTGTTCAAAAAAAATCCTTCACTCTCTATCACCGATGTATCACCGCCATGAGCTAAGCTTGAGAGAAAATTATCTAATACACATCATTTTCTCTTCAATCTTTCTGCGAAAACCATTTTCCTTCAAAACCCACCACCATTAAACCTTTGGTAGATATCTTTCTCCTGTTTATGTTGTTCTTTTATCTATCTCTTGAGAACCCACCACTTTTTTCTCTTCAATCTTTCTCATGCTTGATTTTCTACAGAAAAGTTAGGTTTACAATTTCAAAGTTAGGGTTTGGAAGGAAAAAAATCCCTTGATCTTGAGGTATAATCACTTTACTATGAAGATCGTCTTGTTTATAGTTTCTAATTATCTGGTGATTCTTTATGAACATCATGTTTAGTTATTCTCGGATTTGCATGATTTTGGTTTTGATTTGTGTTATGAACATCATCTTTAGTTATCCTCGGATTTGTATTAGGTTTGTTCATGATTTTTTTGAAAAAGTTTTTGGGGTATTTTTGATGAATCTGAGCATTGACTTACATTTGTTATGTATTATATAGTTTAATTTGAGATGTGGGTTTAACTTGTTTTAATTTTGAATTCATAACAGAATTAATCAAATGAGAAATCTTTGTTGTTTGCAGCTGTTAATCCAGGTAATATAAATGTGGTTATGGTTTTGATTGAATCTGGTTGTGAGATTGATGGTTTAATTGATTGGTTTGTACATGATTCAGCAGCAGTAAATCGAGTAGATTTAATGGTTTTGTTGTGTGAGTTTGAGTGTTTAGTTAATTATGTTGATTTATATGTCCAAACGCCCATTTATGTTAAGGCAATTCATGGGAATTCGGATGCTTCAAAGTTTTGTGTCATTAAAGGAGGTGATACTGATTCTGTAGATAACTATGGTTGTTTTACATTGTGCAGCTTCTAAAGGCAGAGGGAAGTTGTACAGTTCTTATTAGAATGTTCTTCGTATTTCAAGTACTCGATTAATATAGATGGTAACTTAATAGCTTAGCAACTTCTGTTAGCGTTATATGCACTTTCTCCTCATGTTTTGGTAGTTACAATCTAGTATTTTGAATCATCTAATCATTTAGTTTGGTTTTCGTTTGTGTAGGACCTATAAAGATGAGATGTGTGCAAGGAAGTCCATCTAGTTTGAACAGGTGTCAGGGAGAAGTCCTAAAGCTTGTGATTTGGACTTGAAGAAAAGAGAATAGGCAGTGACACACCAATGCATCAGGCTTATGGTAGATGAGGGTCATTCATAGGTGACCTTCTTCAGAGTTATCTTTTTGTACCTTAGAGTTGTGTAATGAGGCATGTTTGTCTAATATGTTTAACTGTTTTTTCTGTGAGATTTTTTCCTAACAAAGATGAAAAATAATGTTTAATATCTGTTTGCAGAAATGTCAGAATGAAATACTTGCCTAACAAAGATGAAAATAATTTTACTTACAGATGCTGACGTTATTGATGATCACCACCATGTCATGATACCATTTGTGTTGTCTAACTTGGTAATGAAACTCCTTGTTTTTTTCAGGTAATAACCTTTGTTTTCTCTCGAGTTTCATGATTCATTCCATCCTTTTCCAAGTAGTTTTCCCAACTCAAATACTAATAATACAGGGATGCAGTATTTAGATGTGGTAGTGAAAACAACTTTTTTCTAGGCTTTTTCTTTGTTTTTCATTTTTTGGAAAAAGGTGCAGATTTCTTGCTGCTCAAAAAAGTCCTTTTATGTTCACAAAATTGCTTATTCAATACTATATAGGAATACTCCAGATTGAGCTTTACAATATTACCAACTCTCATGTCTTTAGGATTTGGATTTTATGTGTATTTAGGAATTTGATTAGGGTGTATTCTTATATTCACACTCTTTTGTTTCTATCCAGGGAATCAAATTCAGACAAAATTTCAGGAAACGCCCATTTGAAGACAGTAAGATGAATGCAAAAGATGTGTCCGTAAATCATCTAATATCTTCCAATCAAGAAGGCAATTTGATGATTCCAATTTTATTTTATTTTGCTAAAGGGGTAATCACATATCAGCTTTAGAAGTAAGGATCATCAGTATCAAGTAAATCCAAATAAAATACATTTCCCTACGACCTAACACTTAATTTGTTTTGTAGGTGATAGAAGGAGGTGGAAATCATTCGCTAAACACATAACAGGTATGGAATGTTGCAACAATTGGGCAGGAAAAAAATAATTTTTATTTCCAATGCTTGCCGTGGTGGCCTATTTGATTTTGATGGGGATACAAATGCTTTCCAATGAATAATTCGGGTGACATTTAGGTAGTCAGTGAACTATGTTTCAATTTTAAAGCATGTTACGTGTTTGTTTAGGTGGTTACTAAAATTTGATTCTGTTAGGGTAATTCTCAATCTAATTTTGTCTTTACATTTTGATCCATTCAAAATCGATTACTCAATACATAATTTGAACTCGGATTTTAGTTAACTAAATTGAGTGACAATGTTTTTTTAGAACCCATCAGTTAGGTTCAAAACACGTACATGGGAAAAAAGATTTACTTTTATGCAAATTCAAGTGGTGAAATTGTTTCAAATTTTAAGATTGTATTGTCTTCCACGTATGCCTGTCAATGGATATCTGATATCCATTAGCCGAATCCGAATATCCGGAATCCGTTAGGTTAACATCCGACATATCGGTAATCGGATATCCGGATCCGATAACATATCGGATATTTTTCTCTTAACGTAACGGTACCGGTTAAGGCTATTTTCGTTAGCCTTATATCCGATATCCGATAACGTGTACACTTATTAATCCGTTTAGCCTTTTGTCCCATCTATTTCCTCGTTCATATCTCATTCTCCTTAAGAAAAACTTAATCTCCATTCATATCTCATTCTCCTTAAGAAAAACTTAATCTCCATTCATATCTCCACCTTCTGAATCTTCTCCTAATCTTCTTCTTCCTCTAATTCGTCACATACTTGCAGTACCACCATTATCTCTTCTCTGGGGTCCTGTGCAATTATGACTTTGAAAATTAATTTAGGGTTTCAGAATTGAATTGGGAAATTATGATTTGGTAGAGAGTTTGGTTTGATTTACTGGAGAGTTGGGTTTGATTGGATTCGAGAACACAGGTTTTCAATTGATGATGTTGATTTCGAATGAGTGAAGAAGAAGAAGTTTTTCTTGTAGATGTTCAAGGGTTTCAAGGATTGTTGAATATATGAAGAGGTTCATAATCAATTACAGATGGGCTTGTGTTGGAACAAATCTTGATTGATTTACAGGGAAGATGGTTTTGCTTTTGTGATTAATTGAAATGGTGGTGTTGATGAACTGAGAACCGGAGATGACAGTGAAGATGGTGGTGCATCTATTACGGAAATTATCGGAATAATATCCGATATCCGAAAACCTTAACGTAACAGAATCGGATTTGATTATTAGATTTCCGTCGGAAGTTATCGGATATCCGATATCCGATAAAAATTAACGTAACGGAACCGGCTGAACCAGTATCCGTTTCGTTAGCTTCAGTTGACAGCCCTACTTCCACTGGTAGGGTTCGAAATGTGCGAATATAAGTGGAAAACGAGTGTAAAAATATTTAGCGGCTTTTTACTCTTTATGGTCATATATAAATCTCATTCATGACCCTGTTTAATTCAACTCAATCTAGGATTTGGGGTTTTCTCATAATCACAATTAATGTATATATATACTCGGTACTGGCTGCTGTAAGAAACATTGCAAATAAAGAATTGAACTATGTTGCATTACCTTGCACCTTATTTTAGAGCTTCTCACGGAAGGAATACTAGGCATTTGGAAAACGTAAGGCAATATGTGATCCACAAGATTGTCCTGTGCTTAGTGGCAACTTTAGCATTCTTTATAGTTATGGTTTGCTAACACATGATTTTACACATATTGCATTACTTATGCTTTCGATTCTTAATTATTAATTGAATCTCATTCACAGCCAGGTTCTGAGAACGGTGGGGGAGAAAATACGGACTGTTGTCGTGGAGTGTAAGTACAAAGATCTGCCTAATTGGAGCGTATGCTGCATCTTTTGTTTCCCATAAAGTATGTCTCTTCTCATTGTTACTCTCAATGTGGATCTTGATTATAGGCTTGAGTCTTTCCCAATATTTTGTTTTGTTCCATTGGTTATTGTTATTTTTATGCAACGTGTTTAGTGAATTATAACTGTTTGTTCTCTTTGTATACTGAAATTTAGCAATTTATAAGTAGGTTGCTTTTGTATTCGTTGGTATTTTTCTAACTTAAGTAACATAATGGCATATCTAACTTCAGAACTGATTTGAGTTTCACTTCTTAATAGATATACAATTCTCACATATGTATGGCTTGTTGGCTTTTACCTTAATGTATATATATGATCACAATTTTTGATATTGTATTTGCATACTGTGCACAGATTCTTGGGAATGAAAATCCTTCCACTCTCATATGTTTTGCCGCGAAGACCACTAATGCTGGGAAACTACATCAAAATTGCATGTGATTGAGCTTGGCGCCCATCCAGGTCTGCTGAAGAACAACGCTAAGATTAAGGTCCTTGTCATCCTATTTTTTACAGTTATAGTAGTTTAATTTAGCTTCACACTACTACATTTATAAACATTAGTGGGGATTCATCCTGTGTCCACTGTAAATAAACTTATAGACATTTTTCTGGTTGTACTTTATCATTCTTTAAAAACTTAAGAAATGTTTACTAAATTTTTCTATTAGTAATGGAAGACTGCTTTGTTCAGTACACACATAATGTCTCTCTTAGTAATGTATATATATGTGTTCAGGGACAATCGCCTGAATTTTGGCCTGCAAATGTTGCAGGGAACTATTGACTAGGTCAACAGAACAATGACTTCACTTTTTTTTTCAGTTGTAAAAATTTAGCAACGGCTGTTAACTGTTGCTAAACAGCCGTTGCTAAATTTTGAACCAGAATAACAAAATCCGGTTTGGCTAAAAGGAGCCATTCTAAGTTTTTTTTGTTCCAAATTTTGCAACAGCTTTAGGACAGTTGCGAATTTTTAGTTTCGCAACTGCTTGAAGCTGTTGCGACAAAAATATAGCAACGACTTGAAGTTGTTGCTAAACCTATTCGCAACAGCTTAAATAGTTACAAAGTCAAGGGAAAAAACAGTTGGCTGAACTAAAAACCGTTGCAAAAAAAAATCACAACGGCTCACAAGATGTTGCGGAAAAAATGCAACACCACATTTCGCAACGGCTGGCTGCTGTTGCAAGTCCGTTTTGCAACAGCAAGCAGCCGTTGCTAATCCCCAAAAATGGTGTAGTGGATAAAATTTTCTGTAGAACAAAATAAGGTGTTCCATTTGCTTCTATACTCCATGCCTCCTCCACTGCAGCCTGATATTGTGGATGCAATACCCAGTGGTGCTCAAATCTATCTAGTTTGGCCTGACGAATATAAGTGCCCGCTAACTACAGAATCATAGGAGCATGGTCTGAGTGTCATGCTCCTTGTCATGTTGTTTGGCAGAGGTGGAGTATGTATAAAGTTCATATATATGTAAAGGTGTTCTTTTTTTGGTCTTGAATCTGTCAAGCTGGTGGTGGAGTATTTAAGGATTGCAGTGGGACCCTTACTCTTACCTTCTCTCCTTTCTCACCTGTTCTACCAGGAGAAAAAGAAACCTGCTGGCAAAATCTTCCCGCTCATATCTTGTTCGTTTAGGGCTGGATCTGAGTGGGTTTTTTCAATCGCTATTGTTTTCTTAGTTTAGATTTAGGTTTTGCATTAGTTTTATTATGTTTTCTTATCTACACCATGATGGTGGTTTTGTCTCCTCTTCTAAAGAGGTTTATCTTGGCTTTAATGGTTGTTCTCGGTTAGTTTATTGGGTTTATAGATCACCAGCGAAGCTCTCCAACAACGAAACCATCGTCTTTGTTATTCCAGAGACGGAATCTTCATCGTTAAATTATCGTGCGACGGAAATTTCATCAATATTATTTTTGACGAAGGAAGCTTCATGACTAGATATAAGAGATTTGAGCAAATCACTCATATTTTGGGAGCACATCTTTCTAAGAAGAAAAATAATTTTAATGGTTGTAATTTAATTTCCGAGAAAAACCATCACTCTTCCGATTTATTCGGTTCTCATTCATACTTGTATTTGGTGTACACCGGTAATCCTTCTATTTCTCTTGTCGGATTTCTCGGAATTGTACTTTTACGATATGTTTCTTTGTATTTTCTTACTTTTGATATTAAACCAAAAAAAGGATTGCAGTGACGGAGTATGTCCATGATTTTAGGCGTCAAGCCATCCAATTGTTCTTCTATTCGGCATCTTACACATGATTTGTGTCTCTAACTGCACAACCAACTGTTAAAGCTTAACAACAAAATTAAAGTAGCATATATAGTATTTCTTCTAGTCCATTTCACTGCCTAGTGATTGTCATTGATAGCCATGATAACATTTTGCAGTCACACTACAGATGTAAATTGTTGAATCCTTTATCTTTAGATTATGTTATTATTATCGCCTCCTTAATAGCTTTTGCCTTCGCCTGCCTGCTCACTGTCTGGAACTCCATTGCAGTTTCTTGTTACATTATGTAGAATTCATCCCAAACCTATCACTGGCATATTCATATATTATCTGGATTAGAAACTTCTCATGATGTGCGAGTTACAGATTTAATCCAATGCATTGGTGCAAAACAAGAAAAAATAACATTCTAGCAGTATCTGCCAACATTTCAGTTTAAATGAAGAATTCTGGGAGTGAAGGGCGGTTTTCCATAAACCTCTCCAGGAGATAGAATCCTGAGCCACAACGTATCTACTATTAGATTGTCTACTTGCTTGAATGTTATAATCAAATTTCACAGTAACCAGACATTCGAGTTTGGTTCTAGTAGAAACAATTTTTTTCTTGTGACACTCTAATTCTAGCAGTAGTAGAGCGGAGAATCAATCCCTTGACCTCAAGGATGAGCTGGTGAGTTCTGAATGTCGGATAATTACATTTAATAAAGGGTCAAATATTTGAATTTTGAGTGTTGGATTATTAACCCGTTAAAAAACTCGGCTCGGGTGGACTAAAATGTCGTATGCCATTTCTTGACCGTCAACGAGCCACTTGACTAGGTTTTATTTTGACAATTTACGTGGTACGTTGTACAGATATCTAATCTTTTTTTTTTCTTTCTTTTTTGAAAATTACTTATATTAGAAAAGAAAATAAAATAAATATTACACTGAGTTGTCCAAAATGTTGGTCCGAGACATTGGTGTCTAACATATTGTTAACTCTACTGACTAGAATGGAAATTACATTAAATTTGAAAAACTAAAATCTGATAACAAAATAGGGAATAGAAAGTCTGGCATCAGTAGTTTGTGAATTCCTTTTTTGCGTGCTTCTTTTGCCAAAGTATCAGCAACCTCATTACATCTTTTGTTCTTGAAACTGAATCCCAATTTTTTTTCACACGACTGTAGAATAAATCCTACGACAGTGATTCACGATCATGGTTACAAAAAGTGCACCTCATGTCAATCATTTTCTTATGTTGTCCTAAATTTTTTTATAACAGGCAATGCATTATGTATACATTTCCATAAGAAAAAATTTATTCTCTGAGAGAGATTTAGTTTTCAAAAAGATTTCCAAAAGAAAGCATTGTCTGGTTTTGAAATGTCCATGGAAGGGTTTTTTAGTTTTTGGTACATAGATTTAACAATAAACTGTCCATTTTTTGTAAGTAACCATCTTAAACCATCATGTTTCAACATTCCTTTAGTATTTGTGAAGATTCTAATGCTTAGAATCTTATCAGCAATTTCAGCTGAGAAGTTATTTCTAACCTTTGTTTCATTCTACTTCTTCGTATATAAGTCTAACAACTCAGATACAAGTGTTAAGAGATTTTTATGATTCCCATAGTAGGATAGGAGATTAATTAATATCCATACCTGGTATCCAGTTGTCGGTCCAAATTTGAATAAACTTACCGTCACCTACTTCCCAACAACTGAAATTAATGTATCAGAGAGACTCCTTGCATAATGCACTTTCATATCCAAGATGCATTGTAATACTTCTTGGAGTGGAAGATAGACGAATTTCTGAAATATTTATCTTTTAAGATAGATCTCAAAAGAGTGTTTTGATGAGTTGCAATTCTCCAAGCTAATTTGGCTATCATTGCCTTATTCATTTTACTTGACTCTTTAACCTAGACCTCCTAATTCAATGGGTTCACACATAAAATCCCAACCAAAAGGATAGTAACCCATTGGAATTTTTCTGTTTTTCTCACCAAAAGTCCCTTTGAATGACATTTATTTTCTCAGTTATTTTAAGGGTAGAGAGAAGCACCCCATTTGGTAAATGGGCAGACTAGACGAGACAGAGTTGATCAAATTTTTTTTACTAGCCTGGACCATTGTTGTGGAATTCCAACTTTGAGCCCTTTTTTCCATATTTATGACAATTTTATCAAAAGTCTTTATTTTTGATCTATCTATGAATAATGGTGCTCTTAGGTAAGAATCAAAAATGTTTATTTTCTTTATCTTCAAAAGTCTGATCATGATTCTTTGGTGTTTAGAATGAATCTTTTTACTAAAAAAATATGCCTGGAGAATTGCAATATAAGGAAAACACGTCTTTTCTCCGATTACACAGGAAATGGCTAAATAGACTATCTGTGTTAATTATATCTTCCCCACCAATGTAGTTAATGTCGGATATCGGTTTGTCTCCGTCGGGCCGATATACTGGTACAACTTTGTGTTGGGGATATTATCGTTGAAATATCGGCGCAATATCGGTTTGAAATTTTAAATCTACAATTTTTACAACAAATATTATTCACACATTTTCTGTTAAAATATATAAATACCATCAACTTTAGAAAAAGAAACAAGTACTCATTCAGAACACAAGAGCCGCCATATAAAGTTCAGAAGAATAATTTCAAAAACTTTAAAATTTACTATCTAAACCAACCGGTAATATCAACGATATAGCAACCGTATATGTGTATCCAGTCGAGGTTATCATTCATATTTCGTATCAACGATATAACAGTTTTCGCCTCGCTCAAGTGCCGAAAATGGTAATATCGGCGATATATCGGCCGACATTGACTACATTGTTCCCCACCTGTGAAGCACCGATACTGATACGAGGACACTAATACGGCAATACTGATACGGGAATTCGTCATTTTCTATAAAAAAAAGGGGATACGGTGGGATACATGTACTCATTAAAAACTATTTTATATAATAATAATTCATTTTAGAGAAGTGCGCATCTCAAGGTTATGGTTTTGGGACACTTTCTTTTACCACCTTAGGAGAGTTGGGTGATGACACCATAGACTTTCTGAAGTGCTTGCGCAATTATATTGCTAGCCATGATGCTAATGTTCGAGTCGGAGAATTTATTTTTCATTGGTTAGGTGTAGTCATTCAAAAAGATGTTGGGGCTCAGCTTGTTGCTAGGCTCCCGATCAATTTCTTACCAAAAGATAGTCTTTATGAGTTGTAAATCAAAATAAAGATAAAATTAATAAAAATTCAATCTAATAAGCCAAGTTATTGGGAAATCGAGGTTCATAGTTCAACATAAAAAAAATCACATAAAATAAAATAAAAAATACGATAAATATTATCTGGAATATTAAAAAGGATAGATAAAAACTGTTAATATCTCGCTCACTCCGAAAACCGAGAACCGAAGCCTTTTTATAGTAACAAGTACCAGGTAGGCTGGAGAGAGAATCTGCAAAAAGTTTAGCATAGTTTTTACGCCGGCTTGCCACGCCTTGCACAACCCACATTACGTAGGCAAAATATCTCGCTCACTCATCACCCATTAATATTGTTTTCATCAAATATTACCATATTTAGTTCTAGCTCATCAAGTGAAAAGATTTACTACTTCAAGTTCTCCCACATCGTCAAGTGCATCAATGTCTTCAATACACATTCTACTTTCTCCAATCCTTTTGTTGAAAATTAATTATTATGAGAAAACATTAAATTCTCAGCATTTTGGGATCAATCTTATTTCTCTTAATTGAATGAATAAATTTCGTGTTCCAATTTCTCTCTGAACAACACTGGGAACATGGTAACACTGGAGATGAAGTGACATAAAATAACCACCGAGTCTTCTTTCTTTATAGTCAACATGTTATTGGGTTTACATATAATTATTGGATATGTTCATGATACAAATATCTATAAATATATAGATTTTATGTATGGGCATATCCCCTTTTAGATTATCCGAAAGGTATCCCAGAGTATCCGCTATCCTTTTTGCAATAATTAAAAAAATGGACTTTTTATATATACACCCATTTGATAATGTGTTTAAAAAAATACACCCTTTTGTTTACAATATTTCTAAAATACACCCGATTTGATAATTCTGTCCCGTTTTTTCAATAAAACGATTGACAACCGTTACGTTTCCAGTTGTTAGTAAATCAGACCGAGTTGACTGAGTTAACTAAGCATTTAGATGTCTGAAATACCCTCGACTGTTTCAAATCCGGATCACCAGTTCTTCCCCAAACGAAGAAAATCCCCAAATTTCACAATCGGAAAACCTAATTAATCAATTAAGTTTAAATAAACAAACATACGACGAATTAAAACGAACCCATTATTCCAAATTCAAAAAAAATCAAGCTAACAATTACAAATTTGATCAATCATTCATTAAACAATTAGGTTGAAACAATAAAATAAGAATTCAAGACGAAGAAAATCATGTCCTGATGGAACCCATAGAACAATACCCAGAGAGAAATCATGAAACTATCACATACAGAGACAGAAAGAGTCATTTATTGTTGTTGTTCTTGACAAAACCAAGAACAGATCAAACAAACAAAGTAACACATCCCGACAAAGATAAGATCTGATTAGTGAGTGAGATGAACAGACCTACTGGTGTTGTATAGACCAGCAATAGGGAAGGTGTAGAACAAAAGATAAAACAAGACTGTAGCAAAAGCAGCTTTTGTTGTTACTTAATGTTGTTGGATTGAAATAGCTTAACAGAACCCATTTCAACAACCATCTTCCTTCACTTCATTTATGTTCTTACTCGACACAAAAGTTCATTTAAAACCTTTTCATTCACAATCAAAAGTCTCTGTTGAGAAGGGGAAGAAATAAACCGAAAGGGAATCCTAGTTTCTTCACTGCCATTTATTTTCCTGCTAAGGGTACATAGGTATATTTTTAAAATTTAGAATAGACCTCCCGTAGTTGATTTAAATGAAAGATGCACGGTTAGATATCAATACCGTGGCTGTAACGGTTTTACAGTTTTTTTTTTTGTAAGTTGAAATGCATTCAAAAAGACTAACTTAGGGAGTTAGCAACCCTTACATCAAAACGAGTAGAGCCATCGAATATTGGGGTATTATAAACTTCCCGAACATTAGATTTATCTACTTCTAAATCTTGAATTATACATGCTGGAGGTTCATTAACCCAATTAATAATTGATCCAAAAGTTTTAGCTTCCTTAGCTTAGGTATCAACTACGTTGTTTGCTAATCTAGGAATAAATAAAAAACCTAAAAGGTTAGAACAACAGCTAAATCATGTTTTACTTCTTCCATAATGTTTTGATTTTTCCAAGTTATTTGAGATGGTAGTCCATTTAGATAGTTGAACAGATTCTTGCAGTCTCCTTCGATACTGAAATTTGACATGTTGTGCTCTCTCGCCCATTTCCCAGCTTGAATAAGTCCTAAAGCCTCTGCCTCTTCTGGTGATGATGCTTTGATTGGTCCTGCTCTACATTTTTCAAAGCTACCTGCATCATTTCTAAGAATTAACGAAAAACCTGCTGGTTCATTTTCTGATATCCATGTTGCATCTATGTTAATTTTGTTTTGATCTTTTTGAGGAGCCTTCCAGACTGCTTTTGGTCTTCCAAAATGATTAGCTGAATGAATTGGGACCTGGTATTTTTCTTTATGTCAGAAGATTATGTGTCTTTGTATCTCTATAGCTAATTGGAGGTGTGATTTCTTCTTCTTTTCAAAAGTTCTATTATATCTTTCTTTCCAAATGAACCAGATATTAGTAATAATGATTTCAATGGGTAATATTTGGTTATTCTTACCTATCCAATGTCTACATATGTCTAAGAAGGTTGTTGAGCTTTCAAAGTTCAGTTGAACTGAGTAGGGCCATGTAGCCCATATAGCCTTTGCATAATGGAAGTAAAAAAAGAAGATGTTCTAAAGATTCAGATTCTTCACATCCAAAAGTACACTTGGGTGAAACATCTGGCATTAACCTAGCTAACGTCAGATTTGTATAAACAATATTTTGTAGGCATTTTCAAGTAAAAATCTTAATTCTTTGGGATACCTCTAAGGCCCAGAGTCCTTTCCATAAAGAATCATGCATACCTAAGTTATAATTGTTAGTTGTTCTTTCATTTAATTTTTTATACATAGACTTGACTGTGAATTTACCAGAAGCAGTTAATAACTATCTAAGGGTGTCTGGTTTGGTTTCTAGGTTTCTGCCTATAGCTATTCTAATGATACAGATTTGTCTTGCCAAAGAATTTGGGAGAATAGAAAAGATTAAATTTTCATTCCACTTTTTCGTGATTGGATCAATGAGATCCATCACAAGTGTTAAATGGTTATTGGTTGAGTTTCTAAATTGACATAGATTACCTCCTAAGTTTGGAATCCAATTTTGTTCCCAGATATTAATACTACACCCATTCATAACTTCTCAGATGCTATTTTGTTCCACCAGTTTAACTCCTTTACTGAGACATTTCCAAATCCAAGAGCTAGTAGAGGAAATTTAAGCTCAGAATACTGAGGTTTTCCGAAAATATTTAGGTTTTAATTGAGTGACCCACGTAGCCCTAGGTTCTGTTAACAATCTCCAAGCTTGTTTTGTTCTTAGGGCTAAGTTAAATTTATGAGCATTTCTGAATCCTAATCCCCCTTACCGATAGGTTTACAAAGACAAGAATATGCTTTAGGATAATATCCCTTATAATTTGTTTCCTTTCCCCATCAGAAGTCTCTTTGTAAAGCATCTATCCTCTTAGTGATATTTTTGGGTAAAATAAAGCAACCCATTTGATAACTTGCCATACTAGCTAGGTTTACTTTATTGAGTATCATCTTACTTGCTTGTGCCAAAATTTTCCCTTTCCATCCTTGAATCTTGTGTTCCGTGCTCAATTATTCCTTCAAAAAGTTTTATTTTTGCTCTATCTATAAAGAGAGGAGCTCCAAGGTAAGAATCTTTTAGATCTATCTTTTTAATTTTAGAATTTTTGAAAGCATTCTTTGGTGTTTGGGTTGAACCTTTTTACTAAAGAAAACCCCAGATTTATCGAAATTTATGAGTTGACCTAAAACTTTACTAAAAGTTTCGATAATTTGAAGAATAGAGCGATATTCAGTCAGATCAGCTCTAATGAATAATAGGCAGTCATCAGCAAAGAATAAATGAGAAATTGAATTATTCTTAGGTGTTAGTTTAACTCGATGAATAATTTTTTCATTTTCTTTAATCAGAAGAATCCTGGAAAGAATTTACATACAGATAATAAATAGATAGGGTGATAATGAGTCTCTCTGTCTAAGGCCTCTAGAAGTTTAATATAGCTATCAGGGCATCTATTTAGCAGGACTGCTTGGAAGAAGTGGAGATACATTGATATATGAGGTTACAAAAGGATTGATCAAAACCAAATGCTTTTAAAGCAGTAATTAGGAAATCCCAGTTAACCCTGTCAAAGGCTTTTGACATATCAATTTTAATCCCCATCCCTGCATGTTTAACCTTCTTTTTCTTAAAGGAGTGAGTTATTTCTTGAGCCATAATTATATTGTATGAGATTTGTCTTTTGGATAGGAAAGCTGCTTGAAAAGGAGAAATAATAGAATCTAATCCTATTATCTAAGATTTTTGCTATTATTTTGTAAATTGTATTACAGAGACCAATAGGCCTGAATTGGCTATGATCTTTAGGATGCCTTGTCTTGGGTATCAGGAACAAAAATGTCTTATTTAGCTCATAATGCATTTCCCCTGTAATGAAGAAGTGTTGAATTGTGGCTGTTACTTGTTCTCCTATAGTTTCCCAATTATGTTTAAAGAAGCTAACTGGGAAATCGTCTGGCCCCTGAGACTTATTAGGTTTTAAGTTTTTTAACACATCTAGAATCTCTTCAGGTGAGGATACTAGGTTTAGGGTTACATTTTCCTCTTGAGTAATACCAGGTTGAATGTGCTGAAAAAGGGTAGGTCCGATTGTTGAGAATCATAGTTTTCTGAGAAAAGATTAATGAAATAATCTGACAGGATTGTTTTCATTTTAGACCTATTAGAAATAATTTCTTTATTGTGGTTTTTTAAGCACTCTATTTTTTTCCATTTTCTTGTTTTTAGGGTTTTAGTATGGAAGTATTTTGTATTTTTTTTTTGCCTGGTTGAACCAAATTATCTCTTGACTGTTATTTCGCTATGGCTTCTTGAGTGTCATATAATTTTTCTAATTGGATCATTTTTTCTTGAATTTTTTCCTCTTTCCTATAAACATGTCCAGAGGTGTTAATGTTATCAATCTGTGTCAAAAGTTTCTTAATTTGTTTAGTTGGTAGCCCAAAGATGTTTTTCTTCTAATATTCTAAGGTTTTACCTAAAGAAAGTAAGTTTGACACCAAAGTATCAGCTGGGTTATCACTAATAACATAATTCCAGGTATCTTTTATGGTTTGAATGCAAGAAGCTTCTTCCTACCAAGTGTCATAAAATTTGAAAGTGGATTCAAATTTGACAAAGCTGTTATCTAATTTCAAAGCAATAGGGCTATGATCAGAACCAAGAGCTACTAGATGGGATAGTTCTGCTTTTGGAAATTGAAGATTCCAATCAGCATTTGCAACTTCCCTATCTAGTCTATCCTGATATTAGCTTTGTCTTTCCTATGATTGTTCCAAGTAAATTCATAACCTATAAAGCCTATGTCACTGAGGCCTGTATTATTTAGAATAGTTTGATAGTATGCACAATCCTTTTTCTTAAAAGGGAGGCCTCCTAGTTTTTCATTTTGATCAAAAATCATATTCATGTCACCTAGAAGAACCCAAGGAAGAGAATTTATATTTACTTTTTCTGAGATGTCTTTTATAAAATTAATCATATGCTATATTTCTATTTTCAGGGTAAGGAATTCCCTAAAAACATGTTAATAACCACTTCTTAGATGTTTGAACTAGAATATTGATCATATTTATGTTCCAATGTAAAATCTCAAAGTGTAGACCATCCACCCATGCTACTACAAGCCATCCTACTGCACCTATTGGGTCTACTATATGAACATTAGGAAAGTCACTTAAAAGGGAGTTTACTAATGATTTTGGTGATTTAGTTTCGGATAAGAAAATTATTTCTGGCTTATCAATTGAAATGAGATGCCTAAGATGATTCTGGATAAATGGGTTACCACAACCTTGGACATTCCAAGCAATTATTTTCATATTAAATCAGAAGAGGAAAGTAAATTAAGACTAATAGGGAAAGGGGAAAGGGTGAGATAAGACTAAGATTGATAAGTTACTAGTTTCACTAAAGATACCAATTAAAGATAATACTAAATCAAGATATGAATTCTAATTAGATAGAAAAAGGATAAAACCTATGTTCTAACAGGGAATGTAAACGAAATAGTGACCAAATTACATAGAATTTGAATGAATTAGATAAGATAAAATTGGAATTATAGAAAAGTAGTTGTGTCTCTTCCCGTTGCTTTGAAGGAGATAGCTCTGGAAAAGGAATATGGAGATATGCACTTGTTGAGGCTTCATTTTCAGGCAAATTTGTCCCATATTGGTTAATTTTGAAAAACTCCCCTTCCACTGAAGGAAAGGAACAAATATTTTCCGATGAAGAGGATGAAAGAAAGTCGGATAGTGAGATTTTAAAGGTTGATTTTAGCTGAGTCAGTGGAGTTTTAAATTGAGATGCAATGCAAAATGATTTTCATGAACTGGAGGACTTTTAACAGGAATCAGAGAAGAGATAGGAGATGCAGAGGCAGAAGTTGGGGATTCAAATAAATCCCTAACATTCTCATATGATGAAAATGGCAATCTCCTACCCTCTAAAGGTGAAATAGGATTACTATTATGGTGAACCGGAATAAAAATGTCTTGGATAAGACTAGTCCCGCTATTGATATCTGATTCTGAAGATCGTACCGCTTCAATGACTCGGAAAGTTTCTGAGTTAACTGATCTGAAGGAGTCTTCCTCCGAATCGAGTAAGGTATGAAATTCTCTGGATAGTTGAAGGGAAAAGTTCATTTTACTAAAACTGGTGAAGAAGCTTAAGGCATATCCTCATCATAGAAAACATTCCCTAAGACTTTATAATTTTGTCTAATAGCTTGAGAAGAGTTCCCTTCATGCACATAACTGTGAAAATGTCATTGAAAGTTTCGCGAACACCAGGTAGGCTAAGATAAGACTCAATAGGAATTGTCGTTGCATGACTATCAAAATTGTCTTTTGGGTTCCAAATTTGGACTAATTCATCATTTAAACAGTTCATGTCATCACTCGGGTAAGGAGAATTAATAGAGATGTCATAGATATCCTCTAGTGGTCTACCTTTAAGAATAACACAGTTATCGACCTTGTGACCAAAACGCAAACAATGACTACAGACTTTAGAGGGAAGGTTGAGATAGTTGAAGTAGATGAATGTAACTGGGTACTTACCTACTTTGACTAAAAGATGATCTGTGAGGTGTTTTTCTATATTCACCCAAACTAACACTCTTGGTAAACAATCTGACGAAGAGATTTCTGAGCCAAGACATACTCTAGAGACATGTCCTATCTTACTGGCTATCAGATCTTACATTTCACCACTCATATGCTCATGCTTAGCATTGGATATGGAAGCCCATATCGGTATTTCTTTAACTTTTTCAGTCGATATGTTCATCCATTGATAAGCAGTTGTTGTGGCTAAAACATTACCAAAAGGATACCAAGGACCGTTTGTGGAAATCCATAAAAAGTCATCTTGAGTTCGAAATATAATGATAAAAATATTAGGTTTAACTTTCCTGATTTGGAAACCTAAACCAGCTCCCCAGAAATTACTTAAAGCTCCCCTTACTTCCCATTGTTTAAGAATGACAGTAGAAAAAACTCTTGCAAGAATACTATAAGGTTTGATACAAAAGTCTCTAATAAACTCTGGTGGTGTAGGTAAACGACCTATATTGTTGTGATTAGCAAGGCGCTTAGCTAAAGAGAGACCACTAAGGTGCTTATAAAAATTGAGATGATCACCCATTAAAAAGGAATGAGAGGATAGATAGAAAGAAAGAGCTTAGAATCAGTTACAAGAGAGGATCAAAAGAAAGGCAAGCCATTCTAATAATGATATATAACAACAGAAAGAAGAGCAGACAAATTTTTTGAGTTGCAACCCGTGACTACTACTACATCCAAGTAAAAAGGTTCTTAATTAATTAGCCAATCCTAAAACGACAGCTTCCTAACTTTCAAAAAAAAAAAAAAAAAAAGTACTGGGACAAACCTTTGATAGCAATAAACCTTCGGATAAAACCGTTGATAAACCTTTGGCAACATTTTTATACTAAACTAGGTTTTGGGAGAAGCAATATCCTAGGATCAGAGATTAGCCATACTAGTCAGCAGAGAGAAAATCCAAATCTAGAGATACAGAAGTAGAAAATGAAAGGAGAAGGATACCACACTGATCGGAAAAGGTGCGGACATTATTTGATTAAAAGAGAATACACTGTTTCAGAAGATTACTAATAAACTTAAATGAAAGAAGACACTTAGAGAAAGACAAATCTGAGAATCTATAGAGATACATAATCATGTATGCCTCTAAAAGGTATTACTTAAGAATCAAATTTACCATACTTAAAAGTCTTTTACTACTATAAGGGGAACCTCACACCGAAGGTATTTTAGTCAAAAAAGTACTCCAGAAAATTACGAAACTATACTAGTTAAGAATTACGAAACTATAACTCAAGGTACAATGTTTTTTGCCTACATCAATAATGATTTTTATTTCCCTAAAAGGGTATTAATGTTACAGGATTTTATCTTATTATTTTATTATGAATCAATACTCAGACTTCTAGATTGAGAAGAACAGTCCTACAAAAAAATAACAATACAAAGGAGTTGTGCAAGAAATCACTCCACTAGCTATATGACCCTAATATTATCATTATGTCTAAGATACTATGAAGATATCCTCAGTAGAATGCTGGAGATAGAATGACTAGGTACTTAATGCTACAACTAAGACTCATGAGATTATGTTAAGTCATTCGAAGTTTTACATAGTTTCGAAGTATTTAATTTTCTAATAATTTTAGCGTGTCTGTAACTAAAAAAACTCATGAGATTATAAAGATCTTAAAAACTGAGAAGACTTAAGGAATTATAAAAACAAAGGGACTGGGCAGTGAAAAGTCATGCACGCTCCATAAAAGCTAGATGATGTTCTAATTTAACTAGTATAATATCCAGACTACAGCTTTCACAGAGAACACTCCATTATAACAAAAAACTTTTATTTTCGAACCATGGCTTGCAATCATGATCAAGTACCGGAAAATGCTCAAGTTTCAATTTGTAAAGTTATGTGATGCAGAGAGGATCATCTACATAGGGTACAATATTTTTACTGTTATATTTGTGGCACTGATCGATTCATACATGCTGAACAGGCTAAGGGGATAGCCTACTGTAATATGAGATAAGAAGGGAAGGAAAATCTTGATGAAAGAACAAACACAGAGATTAAGTTTAACTTGGAGCATGGTATTCCTATAGATGTTTCTGTTTTTGTATAATGAAATTCCATCAGGCTTTGATTATGGCTATGTCCTAAAGATGGAAGCAAGATATAATTGAAATAAAGGGAAAGGACACTTTGATGAGGCTGAATAGGCAGAGGCCAGGGGTGACATAGAGTTATTAGCACAAAGGGATGGAAGAATGGTATAAATCTACTAGAAGCAGAATCTATGCTTTATTATTATCATATTTTCGTATATTCATATTTTGGTATTTTGGATTATGATCTAGCTTTTTGTTCAGTTCTTCGAGTAATATTTAGGTTCTATCTATGGTTTGCATTTGTGTCTATGGGTATTGTTATATGAAACTTAATAGTGCATGATTTAAATCTACAAGCTTACCCCTGTACTTGACTTATGGGGTTAAATTAGAATTCTGTGTTAGCTATGGTTTTCGTCTTGGTTTTGGACCTTTTAAGGAGCTAACAAGGTAAAATTAAATATGAAGCATACTAACGAAAGGGTTGTCCTAAATAATTCAAAAACAAATTTGTGTTAACTTTAATCATGTAATGAAATCACCTTCAGTATACAAGGCAATTTTGGGAATTAGATGCTAATGAAATTTTAGAGCTATACTCGTAACTTCTTCGAATGGCTTACTTATGAATATTAGAGGTAACCATTTCATGGCCTTCCTCAAACTTAATAAGATTTTTTTTTTTTTTTTTTTTTTTTTTGAAAAAAAATCATTAAGACTTATAGACAAGATGCAGATTTTCCCAGAGACATTATTAGGCATTTTGGAATTGCAAGCAATAACTAGGGAAGAAGAAGCGATAAGGAATATGGGGGAAGAGATTAATGAAGCAATTAATTGGATTTCCTCACCTCATTTAAGATAGAGAGAGGAGTTCCTCTATAGGAAGAATAACACATGAAGAGAATTTCTCAGGGAGAATAGAGAAAGAAACACCATATATCCATGAATATCAAGGATTAAAATCAGGATTCGAGGATAGATGGAATGTCTTGCAGTCACTTAGAAATTCCCAAATATGTTCTGATTTCAAAAACCAGAGAGACAAAGATCTTATCATATTCTTTGATTTCTTAAAAAGATCTTAATGTTAAATATGTATGAATTTAGTGCTATCAAACTTGTGTCTATGGGTCTAGTCAAAACCATATTTGTACGAAGAATTCAATCTTGATTCTATGAAGTCTAGTCAAGATCTCACTTTTGGGTTTCTTAATTCTTATTTCTATTCAATCGAAGGAAATACAGAACTTTAAAATACAAAAAAGAAACTCAGATAATTAACGCACCAGGAATACTGATTTCATGTGGAAAGCTAAGAGTATTAAGACCTAGATCTAATCAAGACCCTGCAAATCACCCATAGTGATTAAGGGTTAACGGGTTATTAATTCCACAGAAGATTAGAAGAAGAACTATTCCAAAGAAGATCAAAATCTAAAAATGTTAGATATGCTATTAATCTTTAAAAAAAAAAATTATGCAGCCAGCCAAACTCGTTTGAGAGAAATGAAAACATGAGAGAAAATAAGAGAATAAATGGTTTTTCAATCCATAAGATGAATGGGGGTTTGAAAACTAAAAACATTTTGAATCGATTGAAGCTTAGGAGTTGGATTTCCCGATATCTTAAAAAAATAAAAAAATTGTTTTTAAAAACATCAAATTTCATCACTAGGAGATATAATTCTAAGCTATAACAGTCCATTTGCGTTTGATTTTCTGGTAGGGTTCTAGACCAAAACACAAGGATTTAAGTAACTAAATGGGTATAGAACCCGGATAAAACCCTTTGAATTGGGGGTTAACCACCAAAGATAAGAGAATTGAGAAGATTAAGAAGAGAATAATGATAGAAGAAGAGTTTTTTGTATTAATTTCTTAAGTCTTTTTCAAAACTCAGGAGCATTATTTATAACTGCGAATACTTGTGAAACAGGTAATGCTAACTATAGATTTCAAACTAAACAAGGAAATCAATGTAAGCTAAATATAGGAAAGCTATAAAAGGAAACTAGTCTAGGTAAGTGTTGGCACCGCAACATCCCACCCTGCTCGAAAAATGGCTTGCCCTCAAGCCTTAAATTCTGGAAAACGAAGAAGTAACTCATTTGCATCTTCCCAAGTCGCTTCTTCACGTGGATGATCCTTCCATTTCACTAACCATTTAGTGCCTGCATAAGAACCCTTCTTAAATATCTTGCGTTCCAATACAACTTCGGGTTCCCACTTATCATAATCAATGACAGAAGGTAAAACTTGCTCAACAGAGATAGCTGATCTTAACTTCAGTTTCAATTAAGAAACATGAAACACAGGATGAATACGACTTGCTACTGGAAGTTCCAACTTGTATGCTAATGATCCTATCCTTTCAAGAACACGAAAAGGGCCATAAAATCTTGGAGAAAGTTTTGAGAATGATTGGTTAGTTACCGTTCTCTGTCTATAAGGTTGTAAACGAATATAAACCCAATCTCCTATAGAAAATTATCTTTCTGTACGATGAGCATCAGCGTATGCTTTCATTCTAGTTTGAGCATCATGTAAATGGGACTTCAATAGTTTGAATGTGTGATCCCTTGCCTTTCAGTTCAAATCAACATCATTCACAGAAGTAGAACCAGGTAAATAAGTTGAAATTGTTGGTGGAGGACGACTGTATAGAGCTTGGTAAGGAGTCATGTTAATTGCTGAGTGATGACTTATATTATACCACCATTCTGCCCATGGTAACCATTTAGACCAATCATTTGTCTTCATACCAGCAAAACATCTCAAATAACATTCCAATGTTCTATTAGTGACTTCTGTCTGACCATCAGTCTGAGGATGGTACGCTGAACTATGACAGAGTTTTGTATCCTGCAGAGTAAAATAAACTTCCCAAAAGTTGCTCATGAAAATGGGATCTCTATCACTGACTATACTTCTTGGCATCCCATGAAGATGAATAATTTTACGGACAAAATGTCTCTGCAACAGAGCTAGCAGAATAGGGATGTGTGAGAGCTATAAAATGTGCATATTTTGTTAAACGATCTACTACCACCAGAATGGAATTTTACGAGCAGAGGATGGATATCCATCAATAAAATCCATTGAGATATCTATCCACACATCAGTAGGTATAAGAAGAGGGTTTAATAATCCCGGTGGAGCTATAGATTCAGTTTTATTCCGTTGACAAACATCACACTGAGCAATAAAATCTATAACTGAACGCTTCATACCTTTCCAGTACAAATTATGTTGCAAACGCTTATAAGTTCGCAAAAATCCTAAATGACCTCCAGTAGGACTTGAGTGAAACTCTTCAAAAAGTTTGGTACACCATAAAGAAGTTGGTACTACTACTAAACGTCCTTTATAGCGTAAAACTCCATTAACATAATAAAAATTGAGTTTGCAATTTGGAGTATCAATAAGTTGTTGAATAAGAATACTTAGCTCATCGTCAGTATGACATTCTTGAATTATCTCAGTCACTCCAGAAAAAATTGGTGCAGTAAGGCTAAAGTTTGATCCTGTGTTAAGAGACAAAGCATCAGCTGCAATATTTTCTTTGCCTTGGCGAAAAATAATCTCATAATCATACCCCAATAATTTGGATAACCACTTTTGGTGCTCCATAGAAGATAGTTTTTAATCAAGAAAATACTTAAGACTCCTGTGATCCGTATATATCTTAAAGTGTCTACCAAGTAAATATGGTCGCCACTTTTGAATTGCAGATACAATTGCAAGCATCTCCTTATCGTATATAGAAAGATTCAAATTCTTTCCAGCTAAAGGTTTACTATAATAAGCAATTGGTCGTCCAGACTGCATTAATACAACTCCTAATCCATTGCCAGAAGCATCACACTCAAGAGAAAATTCCTTTGAAAAATATGGAAGTATGAGAACCGGTGTTGTAGTGAGAGCCTTTTGAAGTAATTTGAATGCAACAGTGGAATTTTTATTCCAGAAAAATGCATCTTTCTTCAACAACTGAGTAAGTGGTGCATTAAGCTTGCCAGAATCCTTAACAAACTTACGATAGTAGCCAACTAAACCCAAAAAACCTCGTAAGTCTTTGATTGTAGTAGGAATAGGCCATGATAGATAGCATTGAATCTTATCCTGGTCAACAGAAACTCTTTCAGAAGAAATTACATAACCTAGATATTTAACTGATTGTTGTGCAAAAGTGCATTTAGACTCTTTGACAAACAACTGATGTGTTCGTAATAAATCAAACACTAAAGATAAATGTTTAATATGCTCAGTAATGTTCTTGCTGTAAACTAAGATGTCATCAAAGAATACTAACACAAACCTGAAAAATATAAGGTCTGGAAATATGATTCATAAGTCTTTGAAAGGTGGCTGGTGCATTCGAAAGACCAAACGACATAACTAAGAATTCACAATGGCCATCATGAGTTCGAAAAGCTGTTTTTGGTATATTTGGTTTGTGCATTCGAACTTGATGATAAGCAGATCGAAAATCCAAGTTGGAAAAACACTTGCACCATGCAATTCATCCAACAACTCATCCACAATTGGTATTGGAAAACGATCCTTAGCTTATTTAAAGCTCTGTAATCCACACACATACACCAAGAACCATCCTTCTTACGCACCATCGAAATTGGAGAAGAGTAAGGACTAGAACTAGGTCGGATCAAACCAGCCTGTTGTAACTCAGACACCATCTTTTCAATCTCATCTTTTTGAAAATGTGGATAACGATATGGTCGTACATTGACAGGTGCAGAATCTGGAGTTAAAGAAATACGATGATCCTGCAATCTTTTAGGAGGTAATGATGTAGGAGTCTTGAAAACATCTTCATAGTTTGAGATTAGTTCTTGCAGCTCAGGTGGAATTGTTGTTGTAGCTTTAATTGAAGTATTTAATGCAGATATTTGTAAGAAAACTGCAAAAGTTTCTCTGCATAATAAATGCTACATTGGTTCAGTGTCCAAGAGCATTATGCTGGAGGAATTATTTCCAATTAATACCACATATCTATCTGGTACTCGGAACTGCATGATCAGCTTAGCAAAATCCCATGTAATTGGACCCAATGTACGTAACCATTGAACTTCTAAGATTGCATCACAACCACTGATATCAAGAATATGAAAATCTGTAGTAAAGGAATAATCCTGAAGCTTAAAAGGTATGCTACGACAAAAACCACGAGTTTGTATTTGGTCACTATCACCAACAATAACTTGTAAATCAGCTTCTTTAGATTGTGTGTGATAACCACATTGTTTATCTATATTTGGATGAAGAAAATTATGCGTAGATCCAGAGTCAATCAATATTGAAAAAGGCTAAGCTTTTGTATAACCCAGAATGCGCATAGTTCTAGGAAAAGGAAAACCCATCAATGAATTCAAAGAAATCGTAGGTCCTGATTCCTCAGAAAGAATGGTTTGAATTACAATAGTGTCTTCTTTATCATCTTGTTCGTCACGAATTTCTACATAATTTGGAGGAACATCTTATAATAATAATTTAGGCTTCAAACATAAGTGAACGGGC
Organism: Papaver atlanticum; assembly: GCA_023531105.1. Classification (NCBI taxonomy): domain Eukaryota; kingdom Viridiplantae; phylum Streptophyta; class Magnoliopsida; order Ranunculales; family Papaveraceae; genus Papaver; species Papaver atlanticum. Next base: position 176,547 of record JAJJMB010008110.1, on the reverse strand, counting down.
TGATAAAGTTGATCACAATTAAAGCAAAGACCCTTGTCTCTACGTTCTTTCTGTTCATCCCAAGTGAGCCTTTTATAACCAGGTGGTAAAGGATTCTTCTTAAACTGGGTAACATTAGGGTTAGCTGGTGACCTAAACCGAGTAGAACGAGTGGGTTGTTTTGAAGCTGCTAATAATGCATCTTCTTGATTGAGTGCCTTTTTGAAAGCCGCAGACAATGTAGATGTCTCAAGTAATTTCACCACGAAACCAATGTCAGGTTTCAATGAATGGATAAAAAGGTTAATTAGATGTTCTTCTAAAAAGTCAGAGACAAAATTTAAAAGACGTTCAAATTCTGGTATATGGTCTCGAACGGTACCTTTCTGTTTAATGGTACTTAATGCCATTCTAGCATCGACAAATCTTTCAGGAGCAAAACGAGCATGAACTAAAGAGCAAAATTCTTCCCATGTAGTGATTGTCGTCGTGGTCTTCTTCCAATGATACCAAGCATTGGCATCACCTTTAAGATGTGCAGTAGATATGGCAATCTTCATGGGGTTAGTAGAAGTATGCAAGGCAAAGTATTGGTCAGCCTGAAATATCCAACCATCAGGATCATCTCCATCAAAGGTAGGGAACTTTAGAATAATAGCTCCAGTACGAATAGGGGTTTCAAGAATTCCCTCACCATTAGGGTTAGGAGTACGTTGATGAGTATGCTGAGGACCAATACCATGCGTATTAATCTGAGGAATAAATTCACGAAACACAGTACGTAAAGATCTTGTGAGTTCTGCGTCTAAAGCATGCGTGAGTTTCGATGTGAGTTCTGTGCTCAAAGTTTTTGTTAGATTATCTGTATGCTCAGCTAAATCCAACTTACGATTATTTTAATCCTCATCGCGCAGCTGTTTATCTTCAAAACGATGTTTGGTGATCTGTTCTTCATTGTGAAGGTGATTCTTTGTAACAATATCAACAAGTGTATCAATTTTGTTTGTAACCCCATCAATGCTCTGTTTTAGGAGAGACAAATCTTCTGTGTACGTCATCTTAAAAAAAAAAAAAAAAATGGTGAAATTTAGGTATGGATAAACCTGCTCTGAACCAGGTGTTAGGGTTGTAGACCAAAACAAAAGGATTTAAGTAATTAAATAGGTATAGAACCCGGATAAAACCCTTTGAATTGGGGGTTAACCACCAAAGATAAGATAATTGAGAAGATTAAGAAGAGAGAAAAAATAGAAGAAGAGTTTTTTGTATTAATTTTTAAGTCTTTTTCAAAACTCAGGAGCAGTATTTATAACTGCGAATACTTGTGAAACAGGTAATGCTAACTATAGAGTTCAAACTAAACAAGGAAATCAATGTAAGCTAAATATAGAAAAGCTATAAAAGGAAACTAGTCTAGGTAAGTGTTTGCACCGCAACATTTTCTCAAAATTTTATCTAGTAGAGCGGAGAATCGAACCCTTGACCTCAAAGATGAGCTCCTAAATAGGCTAGCCCACTTTTTGGTACACATGTTGTTGTTTTTAAACGATTTTTTGGGGACCATGGGTTTTTTTGGGGACCATGGTTCTATTTTTAGTAAGACATTTAGAAGTAAAGTGAAGACACCCCTTATCCAAATATTTAAGTTAATACCAAAATTACCTTTTTCCTAATTAAGTTTGTGTAATGATTAGTTAGTGTAATTAAATTAGGTTAATTAGTGATTAGTGTAAGATAAAATTAATATTATTTTTCTTAAAATTAAGTTATTGAAAGGGAAGAAGAATGAGATTATAAGAGTTGGAAAAATTAAATTATTTTTTTATTTTTTTTGAATCCGAACCTTCAAACCACCCAAGCGTACTTCAAATTTAGTTTTTTGTTGCTTGAATTGGCCAAAATTTTCTGAAAATAAGAAGCTTGAATCGGGTTAAGTCAAACAAGTTCAGCTACAAGATCTAAAGAACAGGTAGCCGAACTTATTTGGAAGTGTAGTTTCGGCTACTTTTTCCTAAGACGCGGGTAGCCGAACTCTCTTTTAATGGAGGTTTTGATGAGTTCGTCTTATAGGTTCCGGGACAGGTAACCGAATTATTATAGAGTGTACAGAGTAATGTTCGGTTTCCAACATTAATTTTCGACTAAACCGAACTCAATATCAGAGTGAAGTTCGGTTAGGAGAAAATATTCTCAAATAAACCGAACTCAACATATGTGTTTGCAGAGTAGAGTTCGGTTAGCAAAAAAAATTGTGCGAACCAACCGAACTCAACATATTAATTTTCAGAGAAGGGTTCGGTTAGCAATATTTTATTTTATTTTGTGAACCAGCCGAACTCAGCATTTGGTGTTCTAATACAAGCGTTCGGTTAAAGGACAAAATTTTCCAATTAACCTAACCAACCGAACACAACATATTGGTTTTCAAAGAGGAGTTCGGTTAAAAATATTTTTTTTGCGAACCAACCGAACTCAGAGTTCGGTTACGAAAAAATAAATTCGTGATAACCGAAGTGTTCTTCGTGTTCTTGGCTTCAGAATGTTCGGTTAGCAAACTAGGTTTTTTCTGAAACAATTCATAACCGAACATGCCACTGTAACTTCCATTTAAACCATATTTTGACGATCTCTGCTCAATTTTCTCGATCAAAAACGAATTAAAAGTGATGGCTTTTTCAATCGAACAAGGAACTTCAAGGAAAGAGAGAAGAAGAAGAGTAGAATTTTTTTTTCAAAACTAAAAATTTCCGGTGCCCCTCCCACCTCTGTTTTTGTTTTTGTTTCTGATTAATGATTCATTTAGATTAGACATATATGATTAGATTTATATAATTATTAGGTTCGTTTTAATTTAGGTAAATGTGTATTTTTCTAACTCTAGGACACCCCTTATAAGTATAGGGAAATTGGGCTAATAAAATCATGGTCCCTCAAAAAAAAAAACAAAAAAAAACCATGGTCCAAAAAAATGTTCTTTTTTTTCTTCCCTGGTCTCAAAATCGATTCTCCTTCCATTCTCAACTCTCTCTCGCTCTCTCTCTCTGTAGAAACCCCCAAAACTGATCAAGTCGATAGAGATCCGAAATCAAGTCTTCCGGAAGTCCATCAAAGCAGTTCAACATCACTCACTGGTATGGTAACATCCAATTTTGGCATCAAATTTTGTCTTCTGTCCGCTTTAAAACCCTAATTATTAGATAATTACGTTTCATTGGAACCCTGTTCTTTCAATTTGGCTATTATCTCTTGCTCTGGTGTGCTTGTGTTTGTTACAGAGAATGTATTATTGCATACATTAATTGTAGTTTCTAATAACAATTAGGGAGAGCAATGGAATAGGGAATGATGTCCAGGGCAATTGAAACCAGTGCTAAGTACTGCAACAAGTAGAACTTACTCTGTAGGCTATGAGTCCAAACGTATTCATCTCACTATTTAGGTGAATAAGAGAGCGGCAGTTAATACTAATTTATGTATATTCAAACCAGATTAAACCCAAACTGATTACAGTTAAAATAAGCATCAACCCGAGAGTATATATCACGACAGATAACATATGCATTGGTCATAAATCATGATGAGGAGGGTATTGTGTAACCAGCAATTTCGATTACTTGAGAGTTTTCCCCGAGAAGAAGTCGAACTGGTGAGTGAAATTTTGGTGTTATAATGTTAATTAGCAGGACCCTTTTTATTTTTTTTCTGAATGTGAAAATCTCAATACATAATGATGTATCCTTTTTGACAGTCTTATAAAGCTATTCTTCTTCTCTTTAAGATTCTCTAGTTTCAGCCTTTTCTCGGTATCTGTTTTGCTTTTAAGATCATGGATTTGATAAATGGGAAGCTACTGAGGAGACAGAACAGTATAAGTGTCACAGAAGAAGATGGGATCAGTTATACCTGACTCACTTCTTCGTCATATCATTTCCTGTATTGATATCAAGTGTGTTGCTTGTACTAGCTTATTATCTAAGCGATGGAGTCACATTTGGACCTCTATTCCTACCCTTGATTTTCAATTCTCTGACTTGAGACCATTAAATTTATGGATTTTGTAGATAGAACGTGCATCTTCACGATTTCTCAAAGACAAAGAAGTCCTCTCTCCATTGGTTTCGGAGCTCGTATCATTTGAATGCTTGATAGATTAATTCATGGATCTCTGCTGTCATAAAGCATAAGGTTGAAGAGATCAGTCTTTTGTTACACCAACTGCTCCCCAGTTCTATTTCTCTGGCTCTTTTTTAATTGTAAATCACTAGTTCCTCTTGTCCATCAAAACTACTCTTATTTTTCATTTCAACTGCTTCTGAATTATGACACTTCTGGTTACGTCTATTTTCTCTTTAAGGGTATTCAGTTTCTAATATATAGAATTTACAGTATGTTTTGCAGTTTTACTAGTGAATTTACAAATAACAATTTTTATTTGTTTTCATGTTTTCTAGTGTAACCAGTTTTTTCCAAGGAAAATTATGCATCCTCCTTTGACCTTGCATAGGCACCCAATGTGCACGGAGGTATATAACTTCATCCGTATCTTATTAGTTGAGAACAACTTTGTGCATCTTACTTTAGATTCTATGCCTGATGTCTCCTGCAATAATTTATGTTTCCCTCCTTTTGGTATTCTATCTGAAAGCAAAACAGTTCCTGAGTTTTTGTGAGACGTTATGGTCCTGGAGATCCGAGTTAATTGTTTTCATTCTAAAAGGAGAAAAAAAAATGGTAAAAAGGTGAAGATCATGATAATATTGGCATGCTTTTGTGCAGATAATCGAAGAATTCCAAAAATGTCACATAGAACATCCGTATGCGAAATTCTTTGGTGAATGTACAGATCTGAAGATTAAACTCGATCGTTGTTTCCGTCAAGAAGTGAGTTTTTGCTTTCAATTTTTGTTTTCCATTGTCCATTACCAGGTTCTTAATTGAGAAGCTCACATATGTATTCTCTTTTATTACATAGAAAGCTGTGAAGCGAAAAACAAATTTTGAAGAGAGTAAAAAGTTGAAGGAGAGGTTACAAGCTTACAGAAAAGAAACCACCTAAGCAGAGCAATGACTGAAATCATAGACAGAAGGCACACACTGTTAGGTTTGTTTGAACTTTTCACAGAATGAAGTTCCAAGTTTCAAATCCAATTTAGACAGCGACGAGCACAACCTTTATCCAAAGTCTTCCCTACAGTAGAGCTAGTCTATATGTATCTACAACTTGATAGCTGAGTATAGATTTAAATTGAATTAGACGACGTAAGTAATTGACTGCAGTTATTTTGTTACCGAGATGGTAGTGTTATAGAGTTCTTTGATTGTCCTCATACAGACATTATTGTATTGCTGGCAATTACTGGTCTCGGCTGGCTGTATTGCTTTCTTGCCCTGGGATAAGCTGGCATCAACTATGAAAAATGATGTTTGTTTTTGCTAAAGAGATTTTCTATCTTTAATATTTTTCCAAAAACTTGTTCCTCTTAATATATAACAATATAATTTTTTATTTTTTATTTTTTTCGAAGTTACAATCAATCATATGATTCATACATAGTTTTGGTGGGTAACCTAGCAACAAACTGGGCTCTAACACCTTTGTTCCTCTTAATTATTATTTTGTTCCTCTTAATTATTATGCTGTCGTATTTTTAGTACTAATGAAGGATGACAGTAAAGTTTTCCGATCACAGTAGGGGAAAAAAACAATAGGGATTTGATGTTCCTAGCTTTTGGAGTATCAACAGTTGCTACTTTTACAGGACCCTTTCATTTCATCAAGGGTTACTATTTCGCTTATAATCTCCACTGCTACCACCACTACCATGTCATATCGTCCCCGTTGGACATGATGGTGGTGGTGTGGCGGCGGTTTAGGCCGTGGAGGTGGCGAGTTTACATTGAATGCCTGATTATTACTACATTTAATAAATGGAATATTTGAATTTTATGTGTCGGATTAGTCATTAAAAGGACTTGGGTGGACTAAAACGTCCTTACCAGATACACATTAATTCCTAAGAGCAAATCCTATGGGTAGTATCACTCTTCCATTTGAAGGAGTGAACTACCAATTTGCTTTAATTAGAGGCCACTATGGGGACTACCAACCCCACTTTCACCCCCAACACTACCATACACTCGTTCAGTTGAACAAGGGATCGGTAGTGTAACACTACATGGGGGACAGTCCCCGTCTGGAAAATAAAGCTATCCGGGAGACAGTCCCCCATTTGATAGTTTTTTGAGATATAAACGGGAGACAATCTCCCGTCTGAAGTTTGATTTTTCCACTAGCACGTTTCTTAAATAACTTGCTTTCCTATTAAACACAAACTTTAATTTGACACATGTTTAAAACAACCATCAAAGCCTTAAGTTTGGACACGTATTAGTTGTGCTCGTGTCCAAACAACTAATTTGACACGTATTAGTTGCTCTCTACTGTGCCACTTCTTTCGCTCCGCTTTTTTTTCTTTCTTTTTTCTTTTTTCCTGGACGGGGACAGTTCCAAATCTGGTTTCAATTTTTTTTTATTGCACGGGGATCATCTCGCGTGTAGTGTTTGTTTTCCTTTTGCCCATAATGGGTTCACTCTTTCATTTGAGTAAGTCCTCCTTCATATGAAAGAGTTAGTCTCCAGATGAAGACTACCCATAGCCCTTGCTCTAAGTAATCACGTAAAAGTTAAATTAAAATTCCTAAGAATATTCGATCAGATTGTCGGTGTCACTGTAGTCCAGTGGTAAAGTCATTAGGTGATGATACCAGTGATCTGAGTCAATAACCCACGTACACTTGGGTCGAATATTCTTCTTTCAAGTTTCAACCGGAAAAGTTAAATTAAAATAAAACAAAAATAAAAATAAAACAAAACGAATGAGAGAAGAAGTATTTTACTTTTTCTTCTTTTTATTACTTTTTCTCAGAAGAAGAAAGCTCTTCCCCCTTTTCGACGTGGATCTGTTAATCTCTACTTTTCTTCTTCATCTTCAGACTATCCTCTTCCTATCGGTATGTTTTTCTTGCACATTCTTTTTAGTTTTAGCAATAATTTGTTTTTTATTTTCTTTCCTTTTTTTTTTGGGTAAGTTTTTGTATCTATTTAGGGTTTAGGTTATATCTGATGAGATTTTGTTTACCTGTATGATGATTTCATCACTACATGTCACCTGATCTGAGATATTATCTTAGTTTTTTTAGGTTTTCTGGAAGAATTTATTATTTTAAGGTAGTTATTTTGTGTTTGAACTATGAACATGTATGGATAGATTGTAGCTGAAATTCGTAGTGTTTTAATGGCGTGTTTGGTTACAGAGGGGATAAATTTATGTGTGATGGAAGTTGAAACTTTGAGTAGTTCCAATCATTGTTTACAGAGAGGATAAATTTTAGTAAATTGATGACACGTGTTAGTAGCTATTAGGGGTTGTCTGAGAATATAGGGTCAATACAGTTAATGTTAATGATCTTGATAAGAACCAAGGAGAAACTAAAAATTGAAATTACGAGCAGGTTTGTTTGGTAAATTTTGCTAGTTATTTGGTGTGAGTTAGTAGTAATTAGTTTGAACAAGAATTGAAAGGTGACCAAAAAATTGATAGGTGATTTAGATGGAAGTTATGATGTTAGTGAGAAATTTATGGTATAGTTGATTTTTTAGGGAAAGATATTTACATGGCGCGGTGATATTAGTATTGATATTTATGGTGGATGGTGTCATTATTTGGGATAAACTGCCGGATGGTGTCATTATTTGGAGTATTAGATAGTTACTTATGGTGGAAAGCGTACCTGCGGTTTTATCGAAGCATTCAATATTCATTTCATTAGAACTGAAGTATATGTCTTATCCCACATGGGATCGTACGACTACAACAAGTTTAGAAGTAACTGAAATAGAAACTTTAAAACTCGTGGGAACACCATTTCCACGGTATCTTGATATCAATCTTAACAACTAACTACTCCCACAGGCTACATAATGATGTCACTATTGCAGTATGGGATAGTTATGGTTGATAGTGGATGTGCGCTTTTAATGTTGTCAGCACTTAGCATGTCATTAACTAGAAATGAAGTATGTATTATGAGATTGGGCTTACTTGTCAAAAGGCACCTTTGTCGCACTTCTCATCTCAGATTAGAAGGGTGTTCCCTGAGAATAAGTGAGAGAACTTCTAACTTGGGGAGTTTTTTGTGTTTGATGCTTTTAATAGTTATATCATGTTAATTTGCTTAAAAGTAGGAGGTTGAAACTTCAGAAGTTGAATCCTTGTTTGCGTGCTGGTAAATATTTAGTAAATTGATAATCTGTGTTAGTAATTAGTTGTAAATAGTTTTAAGGAGAACATAGAGATAACACAATTAGTAACCTTAAAAAGAACGAATAGATGACTTGGAATTATGATTAGTGCGGTTAATAGGAAATATATGATATGAACACTTTATCACACTGTATTTCGAGGGAAAACCCCTTTTTATAGAATGGTGAATCAATCTGAACAATTAACAGCGTCAAACAACCCTTGTGATGATGTTATGTTTTTTGCTGAATGGGTCATAAGGTGGTGGAATTTTGCTTGCCAGTGTCTTCTTCTTGTTGTTGTTGTTCTTGTTTGAAACATCCGCGTCATCATTGGATTCTGAGTCGTATAAGGAAGGGAACGATGTAGGACTGTGTTAGTGTTGGATTTGGATTTGGAGATGTAGAATTTTGTTTGGAGAGGGTGTCAGCAGAGGTTTGTGTAAGAAATTAGACGAGTAGTAGCAACAGCAGGTAATTGTAGTAATGGGAGCTTTCAGTGAGTGAAGGGAATGGGAGAGATGGATTGGAGAATGAGGGAGAGAGGAATTATGGTGTGTAGTGAAGAACGAGAAAAAAGAACAGCAGCTGCTGACATTGTTGATTGTTTGTCCTATTACAAGAATAACAACAAAATGGAAACTAGGAAGAAGATAAGTGTAGAACTACAGATAGAACACAAAGGTTAAAAGCAGAAACAAAATCAAAAACAAGAAAGAGGTCCTACCGGGAGTCGAACCCAGGTCGCAGGATTCAAAGTCCTGAGTGCTAACCACTACACCATAGAACCAGTTGTAATGTTGTTTGGTGTTTTAGATTTTGAGTCCCTTCCCGTTCATTCTTTCTTTATCATTTATAGTTCAGCAATAATTTAAGATTTCAGTTTTTTTTTTCCTTGGGTAAGTTGTGTTAATTTAGGGCTTAGGTTATATATGTATGATGAGATTGTGTTTACTTTTGAGGACTTTTATGATGATATCATCTATGCAAGTCACCTGATCTGAGATATTACCGTGGTTTATAGGGCTTTTGGAGAAATTATTTATTTTTGGTCTTGAGGTACGAATTTCTTCAGATTTATAGCTGAAATTGATGGTGTTTAATGGTGTGTTTAATTGATAATTCACCTGTTGGAAGTCGAAACTTAGAGAAATTTGATCATTGTTGACAGGGGGGGTAAATTTTAGTAGATTGATGACATAGGAATAATGCACTACTAACCTAGATAAGAATGAGGAGAAACTTAAATTTAAATGTTGGAAGTTGAAACCTGCGAAATTCAATCCTTGTTTATGAGCCAGTAATTTTTTTGTACATTGTGATGTGTGCTAGTGCTTAATAATAAGTATTTTTAGACGACTTACTAATTATGATCTTAGTGTGGTTAACAGAAAATATATGCTATGTACATGTTTGTCATAGTTGTATTTGAAGAAAAACCCTTCTTATAGCAGGATTCAAAGTCCTGAGTGCTAACCACTACACCATAGAACCAGTTGTGACTTTAGGTGTTTAAGATTCTGACAATTTCAAATGTAACCATTGTGGTACCACAGTTGATTTATTGGGAACACCATTTTCACGACACCTTGATATTGATCTTAACAACTAACAGCTTCAAGCAAGCTATGTGATGATGTCGCTGTTTTGGATGAAATAGTTTGTGCTCTTTTATTGTTGTCAACATTTAGCATGTTATTAACTAATAGAACTGAAGTATGTATTATATGATTGTGCTTACGTGCCAAAAGGCACCTTTCTCGCAATTTCCTTCTAAGCTTAGAAGGGTTCTTCAGGAGATTAAGTTTGAGAACTTCCAACTGTGAAGTTTTTCTTGTTTGATGTCTTTTTATTAGTTGTATCCTGCTGGTGTGTTTAAATGTGGGAAGCTGAAACGTGCGAAATTCTATTCTTGTTTATGGGCCAGTAATTTTTTTTTGTAAATTGGTGATGTATGCTAGTACTTAGTAATAATTAGTTCCAACGAGAACATATACCTAACACAATTAGTAACCTTTAAAAGAACGAATAGACGACTTACTTTGGGACTATGATTTTAGTGTGGTTATCAGAAAATGTATGACATGTATATGTTTGTCACAGTTGCATTTGAAGGGAAACCCCTCTTATAGCGGGATATCTGAGCATTTAAATGGCGTCCAATAACCTGTGTGATGATGTCATGTTTTTACCGGAATGGGTAATAAGTTGGAGGAAGTCTGCTTGTCAATGTCTTGTTATGTTCTTCTTGTTTGAAACTTCTTTGCCGTCATCAGATCCCAAGTTGTATGAGGAATGGAATGATATGTGACTGCCAGTGTTGGATCTGGAGCTGTAGAATCGTATTTGGAGGATCTTTGAGGAAGTTTGTGTAAGAACTTAGGCGAGTAGTAGAAGCGGGATCAGCAACAGGTAATGGTAGTAATGGAGCTTTGAGCGATACAACTGCAGTGAATGGAATGGGTGAGATCGGTTGAACGATGAGGGAGCGAGGAATTTTTGTGTGTAGAGAAGAACTAGAATGGAGAAAAAGCAGCTGCTGCGATTGTTGATTGATTTTGTGTTTTCTTGCCAGAATAACAACGAATGGGAAGCTAGAAGAGGAAGTAATCTCTCACTTTGGCTAGGCTATAAGAACTATAGATAGAAGGCAAAACAGGATAAAAATAAATAAATAAGGAAAAGGTCCTACCGGGAGTCGAACCCAGGTCGCAGGATTCAAAGTCCTGAGTGCTAACCACTACACCATAGAACCAGTTGCGATATTAGATGTTTTGGATCTGACAATATCAAATGTCACCATCGTGGTAGAACACTGGTGCCCACAGTTGGTTTATTGGGAACACCATTTTTAATGACGCCTTGATATCGATCTTAACAACTAACAGCTAAGCAAGCTATGTGATAATACCACAGTTGCAGTATGAGATAGTTATAGTTAAAAGTTTTTGTGCTCTTTTATTGTTATCAAGCACTTAGCATGTTATTATCACTGATATTATAAGATTGTGCTTACGTGCCAAAAGGCACCTTTCTCGCACTTTTCGTCTCAGCTTAGAAGGGTTTTTCATGAGATTAAGTTTGAGAACTTCTAATTTTGGAGTTTTTTGTGTTTGATGTTTTTTAATAGTTGTATCTGTTGATGTGTTTACAATTGGAAGTTGGAAGTTGAAACCTGCGAGAAAGGTTCAAGCTGGCACTGTGACTTACTAATAATTTTATCTGAAATATATTTGCAGCACAAAAAGGGGTTGGTTCAACAGCGCCAGATCCATCAGAGTTTCAGGCACTTGATGATGATGTTGTAGTGCCACTTGGGAAGCCGAAGAAGCCCAATAAATTGGTGAAATAATACGAAAACTTGATATGTTTAGGTGCATAAAACAAAAATTGAATAACCTCTGTTCATCTTTATTAATATCACAATACAGGGTAGCTGCTGCACAAGCGTGTCTAGTCTACAATGTGGATCAAATTCGTATGCGGTATCTCATTCATGTTAACTTTAACTATACACGATGATGTGCATAAGAGTTAGCAGTCTATCCAAAACTCATCTGTAAAGAAACCTCTAATTTCTCATGATGGTAAATTTAGTAGTCTTTTAGTGAGGTAGTTTCTTCATTCCTCCCGGATATCGATGTAAAGTATTAGTATTTAGAGGATCTCAGGTCTTAATTTTAGGCAGTAGCACTGCATGTTTGATACTACCTCGGTCCTAGATACTTAAACTTATATTTTAACTTCTTGATCTCCCCTGTATCTCTTTTGGTCTTTGTAGAATAGAGAAGAAGTGGGGGTAGGTTTTTTGCTAACATAGTGGAATCAAAAGGCAGTATGTGGGTTGGGGTAGTTGTCTAGTGGGTTTTCGGCAGGTATGGAGGTGTAAATAAAGTGTAAACTTCAAATTATTGTTTACTGGTGTGGGGCGAGAATTAATGAGAGAGCTCTATTTTCTAATACTCTCACCAGAATTGTCCACATCAGATTTTGGCGGGGCTTGAATGTAGGAGGATCGAGTATTTGGTTTCAAATATGATAATTGAAACCAAATACTATCTCCTTCATGTTGGCCTCACAAAAAGCTGATGTGGACAGCTCTGGTGAGAGTATTGGAAAATAGAGCTCTCTCATTGATTCTCTCGCCCCACACAACAGTTACACCTTCAACTTATCTCGCTTCCAACAAAATTAACCCCCACTTACTCGATCCACTTCCCACTTTACGGAGATGATAATCAAAACTAATCCCCCATTTCTGTCCCATACAAATAAGAAACCTCTGATCAAAACTAATCCCACTACTTTTCTCCGGTTTTCCCTTCATCCTAATTTCTTTCTTAGAAATTGACAGTCTGCAGGGATCTTTCCATTTGAAATGGTGTCAAATCTCGATTCTTCCTTTTTCTTTGTTTTAATGATTCTGTTATGTTTTGGTGTTGGATATAGCGTTTTGGTGATTTTGGTTGGTTTGCAGGAAGACGAGTTCTGCACTTCCCGCATAAAATTTACACCCTTTTGATTGTTTACAAGAGGTAATTGTCTACTTTCCTTATCTATGAATTGAACTAGCCCAAACTCATCTTTGTTATAGGAGCATTGATAAGTAGAACTAGCACACAATGATAAGACTGCAGAGTAATAGCAGTAGCACTGCATGTTTGATAGTACCTCGATCCTCGAAAAATGATACTTTTTAATTTTTGCCTAAAAATAGGCCAGATTGAAAAGGTGAAAATTTCCATTTTCTTTGGATGGAGGGAGTATAAAACTGCAATGTTAGTCTACCGGTAGATTTTCATTTTTGGTCTTAGATATGGGATCCAACAATCCCTTTGTTAAACTGATCCAGACCTGACTGAATCTTGAGCATTGGTATCACAAGTTCATAACATGGTACCTAAACTGATCATGATGGTAACCAAACGTGATGTTTGAGTAAAAAAATGGATTTGGACACGCTAATGGGATATAGGTGACCGTTTTCCTCTTTGTAAATGCGATCGGCACTTGTTGTCCACAAATTCCAGGTTTGCAACATTCTTCAAACTTAGGTTAGGCCAAACATAACTTTTTTGGTTACTTGCTGGGCTGGAATTCTATCACTAAGAGCAAGTCTTATGGTGGAATCCAAGCCATTCCAAGTGTGGAAAAATTGTGGAATGTCAAGTCTAGTGGCTTCCAAATTGGGGTCTTCCACAGAAAATCCAAGCAGTGTTCCATGATTTCGTGGGATGGTCCGTGGAATCCATGGTAACGCTAATTAGATTAGCGTAAAACGCTATTCAGAATAACGTTTTTTTTTTTATCCGTAGATTTAAAACGAGCCATTGAAAATCTAATGGCTGAGAAAAAACGCTAATCTTAATGGCGTTGAGCGTTATTCTGAATGGCGTTTTGTGCTATTCTGATTAGCGTTTTTTTAGCGTTATTCTGATTAGCGTTCAACGCTATTAAGATTAGCGTTTTTGTTGTTCCACCACTGCACTTGCGCTTCCATCCACAATTCCAAATGCTGAGGTGGCATGGAAGATGGAACTCTTCCACCATAAGACTTGCTCTAAGTAATTCTTAAGGTTTTCATGTTCAGATTTCAACTGATGTTATTTTGGTTTCAAAATAAATTAGTAGAGAAAGAAAATGGTCTTTTATGTGAGGTTGTTTTCTTACTTATATATACCTTATTAATAATACTCGGTATGTGGTGGGAACGAAATTACCACAAAACATCTTACATATTGTAGGGCCAAATTTTGCTGCAGAACATCTCTGATAACAGCATAACTGAATTGAGTGTTTGATATACCGTAAGTTCACATATTTTCTGAGCCTTGAACTTATTGGTTATAGCTCATTTACTGGCCTAATTTAGAAGGGTCGGTTGGAGATTTTGTATTCAACATTTATTTGTACAAGCATGGTATTCTAATACACCCTGGCGACCTATGTTTCCTTGCAATGACATCTATGAATGACATATTCACGCTTTGTGCCGAAAGGCTTGAGAACGTAAGCATTTTCTAACTTCTTCGTTGGCGGGTTGCATGGGATGAGATGGCTGAGCTACTACATTCAGATTATAACTCTGATCAGTTGCCAGAGGTGAAGCTAAGGTTTTTTCCCTTATTCTTTCATGCATACAAGTCACATATCATGCTCTTTGGGTTAACAAGTTTTACACTATCAATTGAATGACGGTGGCAAAAACTTAGATTATGCTTTCTGGGTTAGCAAGTGCAACAATTTTTATTTGTTTTCAAGAAAAAGTATGCATCCTCCTTTGACCTTGCATAGGCACCCCATGTGCGCGGAGGTATTTAACTTCACTTGTGCATCTTACTTTCAATTCTATGCCTGATTTTCCCGCAATAATTTATGTTTCCCTCCTTTAGCATTCTATCTGAAAGCAGAATAGTTCCTGAATTTTTGTAATCCATTATGGTCCTGGGGATCCGAGTTAATTGTTTTTGTTCTAAAAGGAAAAAAATGGTAAAAAAGGTGAAGAACATGATAATATTGGCATGCTTTTGTGCAGATAATCGAAGAATTCCAAAAATGTCACATAGAACATCCGTATGCAAAATTCTTTGGTGAATGTACAGATTTGAAGATTAAACTCGATTGTTGTTTCCGTCAAGAAGTGAATTTTGCTTTCAACTTTTGTTTTCAATTCTACATTACCAGGTTCTTAATTTCGAACTTGACGCAAAGACGGTGGTCGATGCCGCTGTGAAGGATTCTCCTATAGACTGGCGCCTACTCAATATGATTAAAGATATTCAAATCTTTTTTAGTAGTAACAACTCTCGGAAATGTTATCACATTCCAAAAGAGAGGAATAAAGTAGCTGACATCCTCTCTAGATTAGCTAGAGTAAATGGATTATCATGTACTTGGTCTAGTTTTTCTCCTACTGGGATCAGATCTCAACTTCTTGCAGACAGGCCACATTCATGTAACTGATATTTTTCTTAATAGAATTACCTAGCTCAGCTGGTCACCCCCGTTCCCCAAAGTTTCATGCATTCCAGGAGGTCCCAGGTTCGAACCCCCAATGGTGTAATATTGCAGAAATTAACATGGAAGGTAGAGTTAGTTTCCCCCCTTGTGACACAATCTCAGCCCCCTTTCGTTTCGGCTCCCTTGGCTAGGTTTCCCATGAGGCTCGCTGGTAAGTTAGCACAACAACCTGTTCAATTAATGTAGTAGTATGTTGTTGGAGCTTAGCTTGTTAGGCTTCCAACTAGTTAATGTAATACTCTTTATCCAATAAATAAATAATAATAATAATGATCAGTTTCAGATTATTTTATTTAAAAAAAAAATAATCTTAATTTCGAAGCTCACATCTGTATTCTCATTTCTTATACATAGAAAGCTGTGAAGCGAAAAGCAATTTTTGAAGAGAGTAAAAAGTTTAAGGAGAGGTTACAAGCTTACAGAAAAGAAATTGCCTAAGCACAGCAATGACTGAAATCATAGACAGAAGAGAAGACTGAAGGCACACACTGTTAGGTTAGTTTGAATCTGTGAGAAAGCTAATGCCGTTTGACAAGCTTCTCTTGTTTAGATTTCATTTCAAATTTGATTTTCAGATTCTACAAAACTTGATCTCTCTCTCTCAGGTGTATTTAAACACTTGAAATGCGCTACTTGCTTAGCCTGTGACTAACGTACATTTTAACTGTCACCTGGCAGTTACCACACGGACACAACACACATGACTCTATATGCTTCACACACATTTCTCACACAGATTTAAGACTGTTTCCTGACACCACCACCACCACCCCCCCCTCCACCCACCCACCACCACCACCACCCC
>JAJJMB010008110.1:146446-160341 GCA_023531105.1 Papaver atlanticum | reverse complement strand
CCCCCCCCCCCCCCCCCCCCCCCCCCCCCCCCCCCCCCCCCCCCGGCAAGAACATGGTCTATGCAGAGGCAGAGACACTGAGCTTGTACCTTAATGCTGAAAACCGATTGCTGGATAAACCCTTGGTGAAAATATCGGCTATCTGATCCTGGGTTGAGAGAAAACAAACATCCAGAGATTTTGCAGCAACTAACTCTTTGCCATAGTGAAATGCAATCTCTATATGCTTCATTCTGTGATGAAAAATAGGGTTTGTTGTTAAGTATGTTGCTCCCATGTTATCACACCATAGAACAGGTACCTTTGGATTCATGAAGTAAGGACTGCACCAAAACTAGTTCTGAGGTAGCATCTGCCAGAGCACGATACTCTGCTTCTGTGCTAGATCTGGAAACTGTCTTCTGCTTTCTGGAGCACCAGGAAATAAGATTAGGACCAAGGAAAAGTGCCATGCCACCTGTAGATCTTCTGTCAGTGATATCACCATCCCAATCAGCATCTGAGTAAGCTTGTAGTTGAAGGGAGATGGACTTCTTAAACTGCAAACCATAAGAGATAGTGCCCTTTAAGTACCTTAGTATCCTCTTGACAGCTGACCAGTCTGCATCAGATGAATTCTGCATATGCTGACATGCTCTATTAACAGCATAAGAGATGTCAGGTCTTGTAATTGTTGCATATTGGAGTGCACCAACTGTGCTTCTATAGAGAACCAGATCTTCAAAAGGGGGAGAGTTTATCACAGTATTTGCTGTAGAAATAGGAGTTGCGCAGCTAGCAGCACCATCCATTTTAGTCTTGACTAGCAGATTAGAGACATATTGTTCTTGAGACAGTAGGATACCTGCTGAGTTCTGTGTAGCATGGATCCCCAAGAAAAAATGCAAGAGACCCAAATCTTTAATGGAAAATTCTATGCCTAAAGCAGCAATCAAAGAATCTATGTCAGTAGAAGAACTCCCTGTCACCAAAATGTCATCCACATAGATTAATATGTAAAGAGCAGAAGTAGATGTCACTCTATAGAAAAGTGAAGTGTCAGTTTTTGAAGAAGAAAAGCCATCTTTGACCAGAAACTGACTTAACCTCTCAAACCAAGCCCTTGAGGCTTGTTTCAAACCATATAGAGACCTTTGAAGCTTGCACACATGACTAGGAAGCAATTTATCAGTGTAGCCTGGTGGTTGAATCATAAAGACATCTTCAGATAAGTGAC
Organism: Papaver atlanticum; assembly: GCA_023531105.1. Lineage (NCBI taxonomy): Eukaryota > Viridiplantae > Streptophyta > Magnoliopsida > Ranunculales > Papaveraceae > Papaver > Papaver atlanticum. The sequence goes on along the minus strand of JAJJMB010008110.1, from coordinate 159,125 downwards.
CATGTAGGAAAGCATTCTTTACATCCAGCTGTCTTATCTGCCAGTTCTTGTAAAGAGAGATAGAAAGAATTATCCTCACAGTGGTAGGCTTGACCACAGGGCTAAATGTATCTTGATAATCAATCCCTTCTACTTGATTATAGCCTTTGGCCACCAGTCTTTCCTTATACCTCTCAATAGAACCATCTGCTCTTCTCTTGATTTTAAAAATCCACTTGCAACCAATCACATTTTGTCCTGCAATTGCTTGTACTAGTTTCCAAGTACCATTCTGCAACAAAGCATTGATTTCTTCATCCATAGCAGCTCTCCAATTAGGATCCTTACAAGCCTCAGTAAAACAGGTGGGAACTGTAATGTCTTCACACACAGATTGAACTTCTGAAGCATAAATTCTTGGTTTGGGTCTTGTGATGCCCATTTTACCCCTAGTGTTCATGGGATGGGCATTTGTAACTATGGAAGCAGGAGGTGAAACAGTATCTGATGGATATGAAGTGCTAGAGGATGATATATCAACTTTATTAGGAATAGGTTGCAGAGGAGAAGTAGGTAATAACTTAGTAATAGGTACATTTGGTGAAGTGACATTCATAGTTGGAAAGGCAACAGGGATAGAATTAGAAGTAAATATTGAAGCATAAGGAAAAACTGTTTCATCAAACTGTACATCCCTGGATATAATGATTTTATTTGTATGTGGATTAAAACACCTATAGCCCTTGTGCATATGACTATAACCAAGGAAGATACATCTAACTGATCTTGGCTCCAACTTGTGATGATTAAACTTTTTGAGACAGGGATAACAGGCACTGCCAAATGTGTGCAAAAATAAGTAGTCTGGTTTGAGTTGAAACAAGAATTCCAGAGGTGACAATTTTTGGAGTTTTGGTGTTGGAAGTCTGCTAATCAAAAAATTTGTTGTCTCAAAAGCATATGACCAGAATGCCAAGGGTAAAGAAGCATGATGAAGTAAGGACAACCCTGTTTCAACTATATGTCTATGTTTCCTCTCAGCTGTTCCATTTTGAGCATGAGCATGAGGACAGGACACTCTATGACCAATTCCACATTTATCCAAATAAGAAGAAACGGTTTTATATTCACCTCCCCAATCAGGCTGAACAAATTTAATTCTTCTATTAAGTTGATTTTCCACAAATGCTTTAAATTTCACAAATGTTTCAAGTACTTCAGATTTATAAGCTAATGGATATAACCAGGTGAATCTACTAAATGAGTCTATAAAGGAAACATAATATTTGTAACCATTAATAGAACACAATGGAGAGACCCACACATCTGAGTAAATCAAATCTAAAGGACCATACACATTATTTGTAGAACTATTTGGACAAGGAAGAGCATGACTCTTTGCTGATTGACATGATGAACAAATAGTAGAGGATAAATGAGAATCAATAACCTCATCAACTGAAGAGAGAACATGCTTGAGAGTCTAATATGCTGGATGTCCAAGTTTATTGTGCCAACTTTTGGATGAAGAGATCCTAGAAGACAATGCTTGCTTGAGCTGAGCAGAAGTAAATTCCATGTGATAGAGACCATCTTTAACAGTACCATGAAGGAGCACCTTGTGTGTGACCATATCCTTTATAAGAAATTTATCAAAGTAGAATTCAAAATAGCAGTTATTTTCTTTGGTGAATCGAATAACATATATCAAATTCTTGGTAATATATGGTACATGAAGCACATTAGAAATAGTAATCTGAACAGAATCATTTTGGAATGTGGAAGAACCAATATGAGTAATGTTCAAACCATATCCATTGCCAACTTTGACTTGATCAGAACCTTGATATTCTTAATGCATATTAAGATTGGATAGGTCTGAAGTGATATGATGTGTAGCTCCAGAGTTAGGTACCCAGCTAGATGATGAAGAAGCACTTTCCTCATTGTAAACAGCAAAAGCCTCAGGTTCAGGGCACCAATTATCCTCAAAATCATCACCATATGAATCATAAGAAGTATGATATGCTTGCATCATTGGATGATCATTAAACCTATATCTGCAATCAGGAGCTAAGTGTCCTTGTTTCTTGCAAAATTGGCATTCAACATAATAGTCATATCTTGGTGTAGGAGGATAAAAATTGTTTGAGCCACCAGTGTGACCAAATCCTCCACCATGAAAGTTTCTACCTCCTCTGAATCCTCATCTGAAACCTCCTCTAAAGTTTCTACCACCACCATTTCTATTTCCTCTAAAGCCAGAATAATTGTGTCTTCCAAAATTACCACGATTTGAATTATTGTGCCAAGATAAATAACAAGAATTGTTTGGATAAGATGTACCTGAATAGTGTGGATAATCATAATATGGATAAGCAGGTGCACCGACATGTTGTGAAAAAGGAAATTGTTGTTGTTGTGGTTGTGTCACATTAGCAGAAGCAGTAGTAAGGTCCACCTTAGATTCAGCAACAACTCTAGTTTCTTCTGATAATAACAATCCAAGAAGCTCTGAAGAAGTAATGAGATTCTCATTCTTCAACTGTTGAGTACAGATCGATGTTTTGAAAGCATTGAACTCAGATGGTAAGCCTTGTAGAATATGAATTACCAAATCTTCATCTGTAATTGCTCTACCAATTTGAGCTAATTGATGTGAAATTGAGCAAGCTTTATTGAAGTACACAAGCATAGAATCTGAGCTCTTCTTTAAACCTATAAGATCTGTTTTGAGTTGCATAAGTCGAGATTTGGTTGTTGAATTGTAATTATTTTCTAATCGAGTCCAAATCTCATGAGAATAGGTACAATCTACAACCTGAGAGTGAATTTCTTCAGTACAAGCAGTAAACAACCAAGATAGGAGAGCAGAGTCTTGATTTACCCAATAAGAATAATCTGGATTGCGAACAAACTCATTTTCTGGATTTGTATCAATGTAATCAGGAGCTTCCACAATAGCAGTACCAACAACATATGTTTTTCTGAAGAATTTCACTGGACAATGAAACAATCCATCAACAAATTTAAAGAGATCATAACTTCGAAGTAAAGGAACAATTTGAGATTTCCAGAGAGGATAATTTGTTGCAGAGAGCTTTGATGGAGGTTTGAAGGTTAAAGCGATGTGTTTGTTTGAATTCGTCATTGAATTATTGTTTAGATTTGAAAGAAATTTGAAGCGATTTAGGGTTTTGAAAGGTATCTGATACCATGTGAGAAAGCTAATGTCGTTTTACAAGCTTCTCTTGTTTAGATTTCATTTCAAATTTGATTTTCAGATTCTACAAAACTTGATATCTCTCTCTCTCTCTCTCAGGTGTATTTAAACACTTGAAACGCGCTACTTGCTTAGCCGGTGACTAAAGTACATTTTAACTGTCACCTGGAAGTTACCACACGGACACAACACACATGACTCTATATGCGTCACACAGATTTAAGGCTGTTTCCTGACAGAATCTTTCACGGAATGAAGTTCAAGTTTCAAATCCAATTTAGACAGCGAGCACGACCTTTATCCAAAGTCTTCCCTGCAAGAGAGCTAGTAGTTTATATGTAACTATTGTATCTACAACTTGATTTTAATTGAACTAGAAGACATAAATTTATCGACTGCAGTTCTTTGATTGTCCTCATACAGATATTATTGCGTAATCTGGACTAAACAAATACCGGTAAGCTGTATTGCTTTCTTGCCCTGGGATATCAATGGCGTCAACTATGAAAGATGAGGTTTCTTTTTGCTAAAGAGATTTTCTATCTTAAATATTTTTCCCAAAACTTGCTCTGCTTAATTATTGGGATGTCGTATTGGTACTAATGAAGGTGACATATTATACTACTCCCTCCGTTTCAAGATAATAGGCCGGTTCGTGTGTTTCAAAAAAATTCCGATCACAATAAAATAATAAAACGAAAAAAAACAAATTAGTGGTTAGTTTATAAATAAATAAAACAAATCTATTGGATTTGGTCTGAATCTTTCAGATCCTCCGGTTAGATTTGGATACAATTAGTAGTTAGTTTATAAATTAATAAAACAAATTGTTGTTTCAGATAACAATTTTTAGGTTTTTTATATTTTTGTATTTGTTTTTCTGATGGATCTGATGGCTTCTTCATGCTATTCGGATTTGTTTTCTGATAGCCATTATGGCATTGATCGGTGGAGTTGCTGCATCGTTTTCAAGTATGTTATGAAAGACGACGATTTATTTCGGAAATTAATACCGATATTGATCGTGAGAGTGTCAATTTGGGCTTATTACTTCTCTACAGTGGAAGCATCTAACATATATGATGTTGATGATGAAGAATCAAAGGATCAAGAATCAAAATGGTTTGAATCAATAACCATTAGAAGAGTATCAATTTCGTCGACAAAATGTAAATTAGTACACTTTCGGTTTTTCGTTTCTTTATGTTCCGAAATCTTCAAATTTAGTACTAGTTGTTTCTTTTTGTTTCCTACTGATATAATTGATACTGATGTTATCATGATTCCTGGAAAGGTGATTCTCCACCATTATGTATCTCTTCAAACCTCAATTTTAATGAGATAATTTAATAAACTATGGGTTGTTCAAGGTGGACTAAAATGTCCTTACCAGATACACATTAATTCCTAAGTAACCACGTGGACTTCGGTCAAATATTCTTCTAGTTCCTTCTTTCAAGTTTTTAACCGGGAAAGTTAAATTAAAATAAAAATAAGGTGAGAAGATGTATTTTACTTTTTCTTTTTTTCTTTGTCTCGAAGAAGAAAGCTCTTCTTTTCGACGTGGATCTGTTAATTTCTACTTTTTTTCTTCATCATCAGATTATCCTCTTCCAATCGGTATGTTTTCCTTGCATATTCTTTTTAGTTTTAGCAATAATTTTTTTTTCTCTTTTTTTTGGGTAAGTTTTTGTATTTATTTAGGGTTTATGTTATATCTGATGATGCTTCAAAAATTTTTTTTTGTTATATCTGATGAGATTTTGTTTGCTTATATGATGATTTCATCTCTATATGTTACCTGATCTGTTTTTTTAAAGGTTTTTTGGATGAATTTTTTTAATTTTTTTGGGAGTTATTTTGTTTTTGAAGTATGAAAATGTGTATATAGATTGATTATAGCTGAAATCCGTGGTGTTTTAATGGCGTAAGTTGAAACTTGAGTAGTTCCAATCATTGTTTGCAGAGGGGATAAATTTTAGTAGATTGATGACACGTGTTAGTAGCAATTAGGTTGTATGAGAACATAGGGTTAATACAGTTATTGTTACTAACCTTGATAAGAACGAGCGACAAACTTAAATTGAAATTACGAGCAGGTTTGTTTGGTAAATTTTGCTAGTTATGTGGTGTGAGTTAGTAGTAATTAGGGTGAACAAGAATCAAAACGTGATTTAGATGGAAGTTATGATTTTAGTGAGAAATTTATGGTATAGTTGATTTTTTAGGGAAAGATATTTACATGGCGCGGTGATATTAGTACTAACAGCCTTGAATAAACTACGGGGATGTGTCATTGTTTGGAGTATTAGATAGTTATGGTAGAAAGTGTATCTGCGGTTTTGTCGTAGTATTTAATATTCATGTCATTAGGACTGCATATGTCTTATCCCACATGGGAACATAGGACTACAACAAGTTTGAAGAAGTAACTAAATATAGAACTCGTGATACTAATGGAAATATATGGTATATTCGAGTTTGTCATTGCTGATTTTAGTGGGAACACCATTTTCCACGGCAACTTGATATCAATTTAACAACTAACAACTCCCAACAAGCTACATAATGATCTCACTGTCGCGATATGGGATAGTTATGGTTGAAAGTGGTCGTGTGCTTTTAATGTTGTCAGCACTTAGCATGTCCTTAACTAGAACTGAAGTATGTATTATGAGATTGGGCTTACGTGTTAAAAGGCACCTTTGTCGCACTTCTCATCTCAGTTTAGAAGGGTGTTTCATGAGAATAAGTGAGTAAACTTCTAACTTGGTAGTAAGTTGCGTTTGATGCTTTTTAATAGTTATATCCTGTTAAAATTGTTTAAATGTTGGAAGTTGAAACCTCAGAAGTTGAATCCTTGTTTTTGAGCTGGTAAATATTTAGTGCGTGTTAGTAATTAGTTTTAAGTAGTTCTTACGAAAACATAGAGATAACTGAATTAGTAACCTTAAAAAGAACGAATAGATGACTTATTTGGAATTATGATCTTAGTGTGGTTAACAAGAAATATATGATATGAACATTTTATCTCACTGTATTTCAAAGGACAACCCTTTTTTAGAGCATGGTGATATCATTCTGAACAATTAACAGCATCGAACAATCCGTGTGATGATGTTATGTTTTTTGCTGTATGGGTCATAAGGTGGTGGAATTTTGCTTGTCAATGTCTTATTGTTGTTCTTGTTTGAAACATCCTCGTCATCATCGGAGTCTGAGTCGTATGAGGAAGGGAATGATATGGGGCTGTTAGTATTGGATTTAGAGCTGTAGAATTTTGGAGAGGGTGTGAGCAGAGATTTGTGTAAAAACTTAGACGAGTAGTAGAAGCAGCAGCAGCAGGTAATTGTAGTAATGGAGCTTTCAGTGAGTGAAGGGAATGGGTGAGATTGGTTGAAGAATAGGGAGAAAGGAATTTTGGTGTGTAGTAAAGAACGACAAAGAACAACAGCTGCTGCCATTGTTGATTGTTTTGTGTTTTATCGCGAGAATAACAACAAAAAGGAAACTAGGATGAAAATGAGTGTCGAACCCTCACTTTGGCTAGGCTATAGTAACTATAGATAGAACGCAAAGGTTAAAGCAGAAACAAAATCAAAAACAGGTAAGAGGTCCTACCGGGAGTCGAACCCAGGTCGCAGGATTCAAAGTCCTGAGTGCTAACCACTACACCATAGAACCAGTTGTAATGTTGTCAGGTGTTTTAGATTTTGAAAATTTCAAATGTCACCATTGTGGTACCCCCGGTCCCTTCCCTTTCATTCTTTCTTTATCATTTGTAGTTTTGCAATAATTTGGCTTTCAGTTTTTTGTTTCCTGGGGTAAGTTGTATTAATTTAGGGCTTATAGGTTATATATGATGAGATTGTGTTTACTTTTGAGGACTTTTGTGATGATTTCATCTATACAGGTCACCTGATCTGAGATATTATCATAGTTTTTGAGGCTTTTGGAGAACTCATTTATTTCTGGGAGTTTTTTTTAATCTTGAAGTACAATTTTCTACAGATTTATAGCTGAAATTTATGGTGTTTTAAATTAATACTTTTACCTGTTTGAAGTCGAAACTTGAGAAATTCAACAACTGTTGACAAATGGGGTAAATTTTAGTAGATTGATGGCACATGTCAGTAGCAATTAGGTTGTATGAGAACATAGGGATAATACACTATTACTGACCTAGATAAGAATGAGGAGAAACTTAAACTTCAATGTTGGAAGTTGAAACCTGAGAAATTCAATCCTTGTTTATGAGCCAGTAACTTTTTTGTACATTGTGATGTGTGCTAGTACTTAGTACCTAGTAGTACGTAGTTTTAATAAGAACATATACTTAACACAATTAGTAGTCTCAAAAAGAACATGTACACAACTTACTTTGAAATTATGATCTTAGTGTGGTTAACAGAAAATATATGATACGTACGTGTTTGTCATAGTTGTATTATAAGGAAAACCCTTCTTATAGCATGGTGTTATCAATCTGAGTAATTAATGGCGACGAACAGCATGTTTGATGATGTCATGTTCTTAGCTGAATGGGTCGTAAGTTGGCGGAACTTTGCTTGTCAATGTCTTGTTTTGTTCTTCTTGTTTGAAACTTCTTCGTCGTCATCAGATTCCCAGTTGTATGAGGAATGGAATGATATGGGACTGTTAGTGTTGGTTCTGTATTTGGAGAGGGTCTTAGTGGAAGTTTGTGTATGAACTTAGACGAGTAGTAGAAGCAGGATCAGAGCAGGTAATGGTAGTAATGGAGCTTTGAGCGATACATTGTAGTGAATGGAATGGGTGAGATGGGTTGAATGATGAGGGCGCGAGGAATTTTTGTGTAGAGAAGAATTATAATGAAGAACAGCAGCTGCTACGGTTGTTGATTGTTTTTGCCAAAATAACAACAAATGGGAAACTAGAAGAGGAAGTAAAAAAGTGTAGATACCTCACTTTGGCTAGGCTATAGGTAGAAGGAAAAACAGGATAAATGAATAAAACAAGAAAAAGGTCCTACCGGGAGTCGAACCCAGGTCGCAGGATTCAAAGTCCTGAGTGCTAACCACTACACCATAGAACCAGTTGTGATGTTAGGTGTTTTGGATCTAACAACTTCTAATGTCACCAGTTGGGTTTATTGGGAACACCATTTTTGATCTTAACAACTAACAGCTTCAAGCAAGCTATGTGATGATGTCACTGTCCCAGTATGATACAGTTATGGTTGAAAGTGTTTGTGCTCTTTTATTGTTATAAGCACTTAGCATGTTATTAGCTAATAGAACTGAAGTATGTATTATATGATTGTGCTGATGTGCCAAAAAGCGCCTTTCTCGCACTTTTCTTCATGAGATTAAGTTTGAGAACTTCCAACTTTATAGTTTTTTGTGTTTGATGTTTTTCTAATAGTTGTATCTTGCTGATGTGTTTAAATGTAGGAAGTTGAAACGTGCGAAACTCAATCCTTGTTTATCAATAGGAAATTTAATAAACCGGCTGATAAGCTGGCTAAACATGCTCGTTCTTTTAAGATCAATAGCGACTAGATATCATGTCATCCTAATTTCATTATTTCAGCTTTACAAGCTGACAGAAATACTGTAATGGTTCCAACATCTAATAAATTCCTCCTTTGCATAAAAAAAAAGTTGAAAGTGAGAAACTCAATCCTTGTTTATGAACCGGTAATTTTTTTGTAAATGGGTGATGTGTGCTAGTACTTAGCAGTAAGTAGTTCCAATTTTTTGTTTGGATTTGATATTATTACCATTGCAGTGATGATGTTACATATACTTAACAGTAAAAAGAACGAATAAATGACTTACTTTGGAATTATGATTTTAATGTGGTTAGCAGAAAATAAATCACATGAACATGTTTGTCACTGTTGCATTTGAAGGGAAAACCAGTCCTGTAGCTGATGTTATCAATCTAAATATTTAAACAGCGTCAAATAACCTGTATGATGATGTCATGTTTTTAGCTGAATGGGTCGTAGGTTGGCGGAAGTTTGCTTGTCAATGTCTTGTTTTGTTTTTCTTGTTTGAAACTTCTTCGCTGTCATCAGTTTCTGGGCGGTATGAGGAATGGAATGATACGTGACTCTTAGTGTTGGATCTGGAGCTGTAGAATCGTATTTGGAGAGGGTCTTAGTGGAAGTTTGTGTAAGAACTTAGACGAGTAGTAAAGGCAGGATCAGCATAGGTAATGATAGCGATGGAGCTTTATCCAAAACAAAAAAGGTCCTACCGGGAGTCGAACCCAGGTCGCAGGATTCAAAGTCCTGAGTGCTAACCACTACACCATAGAACCAGTTGTACCAGTTGTGATGTTAGGTGTTTTGGATCTGACAACTTCAAATGTCACCATCTTTTTTTTACGACAACTTGATATTGATCATAACAACTAACAGCTTCAAGCAAGCTATGTGGTGATGTCAGTGTTGCAGTATGAGATAGTTACCTGTGTGATGATGTCATATTTTTAGCTGAATGGATCATAGGTTGTCGGAAGTTTGCTTGTCAATGTCTTGTTTTCTTCTTTTTTGAAACTTTTTCATCGTCATCAGATTCTGAGTCGTATGAGGAATGGAATGATATGGGACTGTTAGTGTTGGATCTGGAGCTGTAGAATCGTATTTGGAGAGGGTCTTAGTGGAAGTTTGTGTAAGAACTTGGACGAGTAGTAGAAGCAGGATCAGCAGCAGGTAATGGCAGTAATGGAGATTTGAATGATGCAGTTATAGTGAACGGAATGGGTGAGATGGGTTGAGGGAGTGAGGAATTTTTGTGTGTAGAGAATGAAGAAAAGCAGCTGCTGCGATTGTTGATTGTTTTTGTGTTTTCTTTTTGCCAGAATAACAACAAATGGGAAACTAGAAGAGGAAGAAAAAGATAATAACTGCAGATAGAAGGCAAAACAGGATAAAGAAAAACAGTAACAAGAAAAAGGTCCTACCGGGAGTCGAACCCAGGTCGCAGGATTCAAAGTCCTGAGTGCTAACCACTACACCATAGAACCAGTTGTGATGTTAGGTGTTTTTTAGAGGGAGATGTGGAACTGGAACTGCAGTCCAAATGTGATTACTTATCCTTTTTGATATGTGGATTTTGCAACCAACATAAATCTCAAGTACAAACCTGCAGATTGTTGCATATATTTCACTCTCATCCACCTACTGCACTTCATTCACATAATTTAAGAGGTATCTTTTTGGTTGCATAAACTGGTCATAGAACAGGAAATGCTGCTGTTTAAATTGTTGGTTGCACTGGTTTTGGCTTATGTGTCTGTTGAGCGCGAAAGAAACTCAGCTAGGAAAGAAATTGCTGAAATATGTTGTTAACTAAGCTCATACTTACCATACTAAGAAATACTAGTTGATCTGATTGAGAAATTACAAAAATGAGTTATCTTAGCTTGTTATATTGTATGAAGCTGTCACGTGTTCCTTTGTGCATTCGCAGGTGATAAATATTCAGTTCATGAGTGCAAAGGTTGGGGCAGTATATCCAGACCCGAACGATTTTGAATAGCACCCACCTGTTTTTGGTCAGTTGTTGTTTGCTTAGTTATAAGCTTCTTCTGTAAAAAGAAAAAATTTAATTGCCGCAGAATGGTAATATTCTTAAATTTCAAATTCTTGATGGTGAAAAGCTTTGTCATTGAAGGCTGACAGGTTGTGTTGGGTGAGATGGCTGAGCTTACTACATGGAGATTATAACGCTGATCAATTGCCAAAGGGGAAGCTAAGGTTGGTTCTTTTTACTTTCATGTATACAATTCACACATCTTTTTATGGTTTCTGAGAGTTAACAAGTTTTACACTATCACTCGTTCACGGCGGCAGAAACTTAGATTATGCCCTTTCAATATGAATAAACAATGAATAACTGTAGAGTGAGTGATCCTGGCCTTTTAAGCGTTCAAGCTGTCATTGTGACTACTAATACTTTTATGTGAAATATATTTTGAAGCACAAAAGGGGTTGGTTCAACAGCGCCAGATCCATCAGAGTTTGAAGCAGTGCCACTTGGGAAGCCAAAAAGACAACGAGACCGAAAGGACAACGAGTATTTTTGCAATACAGGGTGAATTGTTGCACAACGAGTATATGGTCTACAATGTGGATCAGATTCGAATGCGGTATCTCATTCATGTTAATTTTAACCACAAGCGGCGATGTGCAGAACATTAGCAGTCCATCCAAAACTCCTCTGTAGTTGAGAAACCTCTCATTTCTCTCAATGGTACAGTTATAATTAGTCTTTTTTCCACGTGTGGTGGTTTCTTAATTCCTCCCAAATAATGATGTGAAGCATTGTTTAGAGGATGTCAGGCGAGAAATATATATATCTCAATTTGATAGTTTCAATTTTTATTGCTGTTGGAGTATTCAAGGATGGTAAGGGCGGAGTATGTTGAAGAGTTCATACAATATAAAGGCGGTTCTTTTTTTTGGTCTTGAATCTGTCTAGCAGTGAGTATTCAGGGATTCAGAGGCGGTATGTCCTTGTAGTTGGGCATCAAGTCGTTCCTTTGTCTATTGCTTTGGTGGGACAACATCGAACTCCATTGTAAATTCCAGTTCCATTATGTAGAGTTCGTCCCAACTTATCTGGATTAGACACTTCTCATGATGTCTGAGTTAGAGATTTAATCCAATATGCATAGTATCAGTACCATTGGTGCAGAACAGGCAGAAATAACTAGCGTTGTGGCAGTATATGCCAATTTTGTCACACAAGTTGGAAGGCAGTCCCCTGCAGGCATTTCAGTTCAAATAAAGAACTCCGGGAGGAAGGGCAGTTTTCCAGAAACCTCTCCAAGAGATAGAATTCTGAGCTACAACCTATCTATTGGATTGGCTACTTGCTTGAATGGCTTTATAAGCAAATTTCACGGTAAAAATGCCATTTGAGTTCGGTTTCCACAAAAGTTTATCTTGTGCCAGAGAACTGAATTTTAGTTGAACAAATGTCTTCTACAATCTCTTTTGTCAAACAGAGAATTTAAAATGTTCACATTCCAATTTATTGTGTCAGCATCTATCAGTTGAGAGACCTGTGACATGTTAGCAGGAGTAAACTGAGAGTTGTAAGTAGATGATTATCACAGGAGAAATCCCGGGATTAAATTCGGTGTGTCTAGAACTACTCAAAGCTTGCCATTTCCAACTTGCTAGCCGTAATTCTGTGTGTGACACTTCAAATAAGTTCTCCATAGTACTAAAGAGCATTTCTAAGAGGGGAAAAAGGTTGTTGTTGGCTATTGCTCTACATTTTTAAGAGATACTCAAAAAATATTCAATTATGCTAAATATCTCGGCCGAAATATAGATGAGAATGCGAGACTGGCGAAATTATCAATCTGAGACGAAGCCGGAAATTACATTTGCGTTTAGGGTTCATTGGAACTTTTTTTTTAATCAATTTTTGCTCTAGTGTGGAATATAAGAAGAGCTGTCTGTGTGGAAGAGCAATC
>JAJJMB010008110.1:118946-143946 GCA_023531105.1 Papaver atlanticum | reverse complement strand
AGGAAAAAGAGCACAGAAGCTCCCAAAAAATTGGACAATAAACGAAAGCAACAAGGAAAATGTACAAAAGCTGTATCATCAGAATTCAGCAGTTGGCACAACAATTGCACTGCCGGAAAGTGGCTACCTTAGACGTCGAGATCACGGAAGAATACACCATGAGACATTTATTTTTGTGTAGACAGTAAATAAAGCTCCCGATCCATGTTATGAATTATTAAAAAATAAATAAAAAAATGACGATGTCAATATACGCGGCGTAGTGATAAAGTTGACACCAGTTACCTTAGTTCGAAACTCATTAGCACAATTTTTTTTAACTGTATCAAGAAAAAGAATAATACAAGAAACTTTTCATCCTTTTTGTTTTATTTATCTTTTCGCTAATAAAGGGGGAAAAAGCAACTAATGCTGAAATCTTAACAGACCCAGCACAATAGGTAATGAAAAACCTAATGATTGCGATATCCCCATAAGCACAATTGTGTGACTGCTCCCAGCTAGGTTGGCACCAACAATCATCTTTTGCAGGTGCATGCAAAACAAAAAACTGGAACATCAACTCTTAGCTGTAATAGAAATGGAGGTTGAGCAGAGAAGAAGCAAACACTGCTGCTTTGAGAATTCTGATATCTTCTTGGTTGGTCTTTTATGTACACCCTTTCATCCTTGATAAGCTGTACAAATCTACATATTGTTTAGTTTAGTTAGACTGTGCTACGTATCATCGCCACTTTGCCAGCAGATTTAAAATCATCAGCCAATTCAAATTAGAACAAGAAGAGGCTGCAATGAACCTGGACCAAGCAAATACAAATGGTCATGTTAGATTTCTTTAACCAATCACAAAACAAACACAATTAAAATGTTCTAGATATCTTCAAATTGGTTTTGTTAAGTTGTTTCAGACCAGCATTAAGTATTTCTAGCTATCTTCATAACCGCTTTGGAGGAAGCAATTTTTGCAGTACCCAAGTTGGTGCATTACTAAGCCACAATGCATAGCCAGTGTCCTTGTGCAAAAAGTCGGGCTCCTTTATGTTGACCTAAGATATTGAACATCAAGCAATGGAAAAGATAAAAATTAACACAAGTACATAAATGCATATAGATAGACCAATCACAAACAAGGTAAAGGACTAGCCCACATACCTTTTCAGATCTGATGTCCACCCATTTATCTGGACTTTCAATTAAATTCTTCCAGGACTCCTCTGACTCATCTTTCGGTTTGCTTGCAGGAGGCAACTTCCCCAATACCCTAGTTGGTGAGCTATCAAGCCGCAATGCCTCACATGTGTCCTTGTGAATGAAGTCTGGGGCCTTCACAGTAAGCTAAGAATTCCGGACAAAGAGAATAATTAAAAGAAGTTCATAAAGGAAACACGCAGATAATTAAATAACCGAAACCAAAGATAAATAGGATGATTACCTTACCAGATCTACTATCTGTCGACCCCAATTTCTTTTTTGAATTGATCCAGCTGGAACCAACTGGTTGTTGAGCACTGCTCAAAGAAGACTCCTCTCCTTCTAAGAACACCATAGAAAATGTGAACGGAGATGAGAGATCAAAAACAAAATTGGACAATTCCACATACGAGAAAAATTGTAAGTAAGCAAAAAAATACACATTTCAAGCCCAATATTTTCGCACGAACTGTAAGATTCATAGTAGAGGCTACACTTCGATCAGAGCTCACCTTTTCCAGAAGTGATCTGAAGTTCTGAAATGGCCCAGTTTGGTGCACTGTTAATCCATAATGGCTGGCCACTATCCTTGTGCTTGAAATCCGGATGTTTTGGTTTTACCTGGACTAACATTAATTTAATAATTATAATCTTTGCATAAAAGCCACAATATCAGTCATCTGTTTGGAGGAGATATGCAGGTGCTTACCAATCGATTGAGCTTATCCTTCCTGTAATCAGCCCACTGACTTGGGTTGTCAAACAAGTCTCTCCAAAGGGTATCTTTTAACGTATTAACTGAAAATGAAAAAAGCGCATTCAAACTTCTGTGAATGATGTCAACAATTCGTGGTAAAACTGAAACATGATGAAACAAATCTTAATTTACCTGGCTGGCCAGAAGTTTGTTCACCTTGCGTATAAGTTGTGTAGGTTTGGTTGCCTTGGAAGGGCTCTTTGATAAAACTTATGCTATGCGCCATAACCTAACATGGTTATAACTGAATATTAATGTCGTTTCATTCACAGATTAAAGGCAATAACTTATACTGGTTAAGAAACTAAGAATCTACCAAACAAATATTGTTTGAGTAATCACTAAAATGATTCTTTAGTCTTGAATTTGACAACCTAGATTAACCGCAGTAAGAAACAAACAAGCTGTGGTAAGTACCATAAAATCGGTTAGATTAGCCAAACATGGAGGAAGAGAAACTAAATGTAAGTTTGGATGAGGTATGTCAAATAGGAAAGATCCGTATTGAACAAGGCTTAACCCATAGAGGTTACATTTTCCAACATATACAATTTTGAAACCCTACACAGCCTTCTTTAAATACTTTACGAGAATCAGGCACCAAAGTAAAGGAGCATACGTCAGGTTCTCAACAAATAAACTACATCAGCTACTTCCAGTCCCGGATCACTTGGATTATAGATCAAGCTCTGCTCCCTAAACACTAAGGAGGGGGTGGGTTCATTTCCTGTAATACCATCTAATTTGGGGACATATCACTCTACAAAACATATGCACATGGATTCTAGATTAAAAAAAGTAACTAATACAACAAGAAGACTACATATAACCAAACTCCTCAATCAATTAACAAAGACTAGTTCACTTAACGTGTCATTGAAATTCGTACAATGCATAAATAGGCATCATTATATGCATTTTGGTGATGGAATGTTCAGCCAAACCATACCTGGATACCAAAATGACCGTATTCTTTAACTAGTTTTGGTGGAAGTGAATCTCCACTTAAATGCCCAGCTACATGAATTACGTCTTTTTCTTTCAAATGCTCAGCAGCAATATCTGCTAGAAAACCTTTGAAGATTATGGGGATCCTAAGATGGACAAAACTGAATCATGCTCAATCCAAAGCAATGTAATACTATATACATTTGACAATCAGATAGACTAAAGTGTTAAAGCTTACCGAAGATGCGGAGCCGAATCACGCAAAAGAATAGAGATGACTGTGGATTTTCTATCAGGATATTCATCTTGTAATTGAACAGGCATAGAAATTGAACCAATCAAGTTAACAGAATTAGCTTTGTTTGATTGCCATGGTATTTCACTAGGTTTTGGCCAATCAAGATTGCCCGTATATTTTTGAGGTTGGAGTTTATGACCAATTTCAAACCTAAAAGGTTCCTTATAATTATTGTCATCATCCTTGGATTCAGAAACTAACAATTCGGATTCTGGCGATGGTGATGACGATGAGGAGGTGGAGAAAAGGTGAGATGATTGAAGAGCTATACATAATCGTCTTATTGTTGATTGAGATGATGATAAATTTATTGCAAATGATTTGCAGAGATTCATGGTGATTTAAGAGTTTGGGGCTATTAGGGTTTATGAAATTTGTTTTCTGATGATCAAGAAAAAGGAAATTTCTCAATTTCTTTTAGGCCCGGTTCTGTATTTGGCAATGAGGGTGTAGTTAACCAGCATGCGTAGCGTTTTGTCTCGGGTGCTCGTGCCTCCCTTGTCTTAATTTGGCTTGAGTTGCTAGTTCTTCTGGATGAACGTGTTTGGTTGGATGATATGTGTTGGCGTAATAGTGGTGCCTGGTTATTGGTTTTTGGTGTTGGTTGGCTCCCGCACTGAGCTGTAAAAGACAAGCTTGACTAACCTTTTCAGTCTCGTCCCATGTTGCTTACTTAGCGAGATGACCACAAACCGCAAACTCGTGAACCCATGCTAAAAAGTGAATCTAAGGCATGGAAAGCGCCAAAAACGTACTCCATTTGTGTAGTTTCTTGTTGTATAGCCTGTCCCTAGTCAGGATAAAAGGAGAAGGTAGTGACCGGCTTGGCGACCCGACGTAAAATTCAGTCATATCAACATGGAATGAAACTAAAGGTAGTGACCAGCTTGACCAGGCAAGATCGACTAAAATCTGGTCCCTTGTTGCTTACTTAGCGAGATGACCACAAACCGCAAACACGTGAACCCATGGTAAAAAGTGAATTTAGGGCGCTCAATGCGTGAACACGTAAACCCAAGTATAGTGGTAAGACGAGGGGGGACTGGTGCTTTGCCTTTCTACTCGATTGGAGAGCTGGATAACACCCTCTCACCAGACGAAAAGAGGACCCATGACACGGAAAGCGCCAAGGATCAAGCTTCATCTGTGTAGCTTCTTCACCATGTACAACCTGTCCTCAGCCAGGATAAAGGAGAAGGTAGTGATAGGCTTAGCGAGCCGACGTAAAACTCAATCATATCATTAGGAAATGAAACTCAATTATTTAATTGCCGGATGGTACCCTCCGCACGTGTCATGCTGAAAAACACAAGGCTTAGCGACCTGACCTCTTTCATTTCTAGCCTACCCCAACTTGTTTGGGATTAAAGGCTTAGTTTTAGGTTTTCGGTGTAGTCAACTTGCTAGTGCTTTTGAACGTACATTTGGGGCTGATCAAAAAATAAAGGGGGAGTGATTGAGTTTTAACATAAGGGTAGTGAGATAAGAGGTGTCCTAAAACCTTAAATAACTAAATTACCCTTTATTTTTGTAATCACATGGCTATCGTCATCCTTATATTGTACCAAATTAGTAAACCTTTTTTTTTGAAACAAAAAATGGGAAAGTCTATTAAAAATAGGTAGTCAAAAAGATGACAAACTAAATAAAACAAAAATTAGCATCTATTAATCGAAGCATTTTAATTATATATTAGTGTACTCAAATACTCCTTAAAAAGCTTTGTATGAAAAGATCAATTGAAAATGTACATTTAATAGCTATGATAAGCTGAATTGAGTTTCATCCTCTATCACCATAAAACAGTACTTTTCTTTCAAATCGTCCTCCAAATTGCAAAATGCAAAAGATCCCAAATTTTACTAATTATCTTATCGCTTTTTCTTTTTAATTCCTAGAAATAAACAAATTACTTTTTCTTTGCGTATTTTGTTTTCCATCATGAGGGTGCAGTAATAAGTTGAGTTGTGGTGTAGTGCATCGCTGTAACACCCGCACTTTTCGCAATACGCATGCTCAAAGATGCGTCATTGGAACAAGATAAAGCCTTATCTTAAGTTTGTGAAGCTTACTAGTGGAAGCATTAATAATGACGCGGAACGACTATGTTGTGAGGCTTCCATGAGGATGTTTTCTTCAAGGAAGCACTAGTGATGCACAACCTTGTGAATATCTTTCGAAAATCCCTTTGGCCTATACGGACTAGGATTTGCTTTTCTTTGGCCTTGCACCACGAGTTGGTTTTAGTTGCTTGTCCCAATGTTGATGAACTACGGTCAATGCTTGATTCCTTCGAGCCACGGAGAAGGGTACGTTGGCAGCCAGAATGAGTTGCAGCATTGGTGGTCCAACACCTTGTCACTCATATCATATAACTGCGAGGTGATTGCGACATTATGATAACTCATATCATCAGCGTTGGCAATGTGAGACAAGATATGATTGTTACCATACTTGATGAGGTAAGTTATAGTCCATTACTTGAATGGTCATACTTCCTATGAAGCCATCGAAGTAAGCATGCACCAATTACGAATTGGGCATGGCTAAGAAAGGAATCTAAATCTTTATGCAAGTTAGGGGAGCTTGCATAAGCCACATGCAACACAAGGATGATGCAATACAAGTACAGCATGAGCATGACTGATGCACTGATGCAGATGAACATGTTATAGCATATGCCCTAAATTACTTGGAAGTTAAGGACCCGGTATCTTAATTTAGCTTAAGAGGTGTCCATTTTGATGGGAAACGACCCAAATATCAAAACATGTTCACCTATAGATCTACATGGTCGCCATAATCTAGCCAAATTCTTTCGATTAGGGTTTCAAAAAGCCATTTTTGTTATTTTAGGAAAGTCTTAGTAAAGTAAGGAAACTGGGAATATGCTTGCAATGACCTATGTGCAAGTCCAAAGCATGCCCTATGCCTGTACAAGACTTGGAATCCAATAATACATGCAAGAATGTATTGGCATTAGCCTTTGTGGATTTAAACCCTTCGCAAAACAAGGGTAAAGTTGGAACAGTGTGGAAGCTACGTTTAAGGCATATCATGCTTGCGAAACATGTTTGCAAAGGAGAATGTACGTGTATTTTCCTGGTGAGTCTTTTAGATTTAAGGCACGGTCACTAGCATCACAGTGGAGCATCGGGGAGTTACAGGCATGCGAGCCTTGGTGCTTTAGGTATAATTTTCCGGTCTGTCACACCCACACATATTTTTTATGTATACGTTGAAGAACCTGACTCTTCACAATCAGTTGGGAATCAAAGAACGCCTAGATGATTCAAGGTTTAATTATTTTACGAAAATCGACAAGTAAATTTTAAAAACACCTCGTTGATTCTGGTACTTGAACAATTATTATATACATCAGACGTAATACGTGAATTTCTGTCGTTTTTGTTTTATCACCTCAATTCTTAGTGTGTTAATTCTAGTTTCGACAAGCTGTCATTCATACTGCACAAACCAGTCTCCAAAATTTCATCTTGTGCTCATATATTATTTTCATTCAAAAGGGTGTTATACTGAGATCTTTGGTCGCACAAAAGATTGCATTTTCAAAATAAAAATAAAATAACAGTAAAAATAAAAAATCAAAGTTCTTTGTTTGTCGATAATTTATTGTCAATTAATAAAAGTTGTGATATGTTGTGTACGTAAAAGGATAATGCAATTAAAACGAAGGTTCATTACCAAAGTTGAAGGAATTGGTATGTACATTTACACTTGAATTTCAAATTTCGCAGTTACTAATAAGGAAAATCTACAAAACAGTCATACTATTAAGACCTGATTTACAAAACAGTCATACTGTTACAAACTATTAATAAAATGGTCATACTTCCGTTAATTAGACAGTTAAGTGGTGACTCATAGTTAAATATGTTAATGAAACTGCCTATGTATCCTTCCTATTTATCCCTTCATACATATTTTCAAATTTTGTCATTATAGTTTTTTTGACGGTGGTGCTATTTGTAGGTGGTGGTGTCGCCCGTTACATATCGTTACATCACATTCAAGATCGTTAGGACGCATTCAGGATCGTTACACCACATTTAGGATCGTTACATCGCATTCACCCAAAGGGTTCATCGCTTCCCCTATGGGGTTTAACGAATATTATTAGCTTCCACCACCACCACCACCGCATCATCACCACCATCTTAACCAATTAGTTAAATGAGGAGGGTATTTTGGAAAAAGTTAACACCATTTTATTCAAAAGTGTTAAATCGGATGGAAATGTGACCATTTTGTAAACTAATTACAAAAGTATGACAATTTTGTGAACGAATTACAAAAAGTATGAACGTTCTGTAATTGTCCTTAATAATAATCCATAGCTCAAGATACAAGGTTTTCTTTGTATAAGTTAACGAATTCTAGTTCTCTCAGTGTCCAACGTGAAATGGGGTTACTAGAATACTGCACGCGCAACGTCTTCACTTGGGGCGATTTGTCTTGGGTGCTCGTGCCTCCCTTGCCTTAATTTGGCTTGAGTTGCTAGTTCTACTCGAGAAGAACGTGTCTGGTTGGACGATACGATATGTGTTGGCGTATTAGTGGTGTTTGGTTCCTAGTGTTGGTTGGCTCCCGCACTGAGCGACAAACGACAATATCAACCATAACCGATTGTTGTTGATGTTCATTACATCAACCCAGAATTGGTTTATATAGGTGTATAATAAAAACTTATTTCTTGTAACATCAACCATAATCGGTTGACGCTAATGTACACGTAAGTCGATTATTGTTGATTTTCAGAAAATTTTACAAGGAAATTTCAGAGATTCGTAGCTAAATCATTGTTGAGTCTCTCTTAAAAGGAATGGATTGAAGGGATTTAACTCAATCACTTGAATTGTTTGTCGCCGAAATATTATTTAGAAACCCAAAATAATTTAGAATTCGATTGTTGTATGTGCGATTACGTTTTTACTTTTTTGTTTTGAAGGAAATTGGAAGAAAAAAAAGGTTTTCATTAAAAATTGGATTATTAATAGAAATGATTAAGGGTTTTTTTTTTTTTTTTTAGATAATTAGAATTATTAAGGTTTGTTTAAAGGGTAAGTTAGTATTTTAAATGTATTTTAGACACCCCATATCCCCTTCTCTACGATGGTTGAAGAAAAGGATGGGCCTTAAATAAAATGTATGGGCCTCAAACTAGGGAGGCTTCTTAGGTTCAAAAAGAAAAAGAATGGATTAGGTGATTAGAGAGTAAAAATTATTCAGAAATAAAAATCGTACTACACTGGCATTCCAACTAAACTCACCTTACAGGTAACCATTTCATTGATGATGTCTCTAATACGGTTCACGCAACTATTTCATTGGTGATGTCTCTAATATGGTTCGCACAACAAGCGCATAGCGAGTGTGGTTTCGCTTAAGTTAAAAATAAAAAAAGTCTAAACATCCTACATGTTTAGAAAACATAAAAACAACCCTCTCACATAATTTCTGATTGTGGAACCCAAAAACGGACACCAGCTAACTCTGAGGACGACGAGGCCCATCATACGTAGGAGGTTATTTTTGTGTTGTTTAAATGGGCAGTATGTATAGAACTATAGTTAAAAATAACCTATTTATTAAAGGTTCGTGAGAGCCCCCGACAATGCTTATCATAATTACCCACAAACAGATGTTCTAATTACATCAAGTGGACATTTTTAAAGCGCAAAATTTCCATTGAATGAACATCTGATTCTTTTGTCCAAGGGTGGAGACATCCCATTGCAAGGGTGTGCACTTTCACTCCTTGCCCAGCTGGTTCTAAAGCCTAGTTTAGGCCCAATTGAAATTTCTTAGCTATATACAAGCCTAATTTGCTTATTTGCACCTCCTAAATAAGTTTTACAACCCTAAAGTTTTGGAGTAATAATAAGAAAGAGAAGAACATTTATATTAGCTAGAGAAGGAACCATATTACATAGGTATAGCATTCTATTTATACAAGGGAAGGGAAACCCTAGTATTCTAATGGACCGCACATCCATGGGCCACAGGCCCTATAACACCCCCCCTTGTGCGGTTCAATAACAAAACTTTATACATAGTGCTTCACATATAGTGCTTTGAATGTAGTTCTTCAAATGTCGTTCTCTCCTTGGTGACTTGTGCCGAAATCAATTGCCTTACTAAAACTTTGACAAGGAAAAATCCAGTGGGATAAAACCTTGGTACAACTCTTCACATGTAGTACTTCACATGTTGTCTCGTACTTTACATGTAGTTCATCACATGTAATACGATCTTCAAAGATCGACGAGTCTAAGTTAATTGCCTCGTTAAAACTTCGTCAGGAAAACCCAAAGGGACAAAACCTGGGCTAAAGAAAAAAAAAGTACAATATTAAGCAAACTTAGAACATAGTTGGAATCGAATATGTTGCCTCATTAAAACCTTGACAAGGAAAACCCAGTGGGATAAAACCTTGACGAAGGGAAAAGAGTACAACGTGACAGATGCAAGTAAAGGTGATCCATTGAAGATAACCACTTTGCTCCGTTGAAGTTGACTAGTTGCTTCACAACTCTTAAGGCAGAAAGTCCTCGTGGGAAAAACAATAGCCTTAGCTGGGAAATTACATTCCCGGTGTTTGTTATTGTCTCATTAAAAACATTGCCGAGTAACAAAATCTTGTGGGAAAAAGCAACCTCAGTGAAGGAAAATAGTTCAACACACCATTAGATGCTCCCCCTGATGTCAGACAATTTTCATTAGTCTAATGCAGTCAAAAGGAGTTTATCACATTTTACTTTGGTGACTTGAATGTTTATAAGACCATGTTGTTGATTCTGGAAGTTACGTTGCTTAACAGAATATCGCGTTTCATTTCTTTGATTCAGATATTTTCAGTAATATCAACGCGATCTTTATGTCTTCCACGTTCAACATACTTGATTTTTTTAGTGTTGTCTCGCTAAAAACCTTGTCGAGTAACAAAACCCTTTGGGAAAAACTATTCTCGATCGAAGGGAAAAAGAGTACAACACATATTCAATTTCGAAGTAAAATGTGTCGACATCATATCCTTGGATCCTCCCCCTGATGTCAGCATCTCCCCCTGATTACTTTCAAAGTTGTTCCAGACAGATCCTTTAGTCATGTACCTTTTGAAACTGAATATCGGTAATGACCTAGAAAATAGTCTACTATATCTCCTCCTGATTACTTTCGTTGGAGAAGATATTATTGTTCCTTCATAATCAACAACTTTTGGATTGCATTTTCATTAGCATTCCTTTTAATGTCTTTGCAGTGATAAAACAAACTTATGTCAATGGTTACTTTTAAGTATATGATTACGTTCATTATACCATTCCAATGACGTTGCGTTGGCGCTGAGCTATATCTAGCTAACAAGTTCCCTGAGGATGAATTTTTTTATCGAGTACATTATTATACTAAGTACAACAATGCGTCTATTGTACTTAGATATGGGAATTTCACTTCCCAACACATCTTCGTCATCTTCCTTTAGACGAAATGGTCACTTACTTACATTTGAACCTCGACTAATCATGGGAGTGCTATCAGGATGCATGTCTTTGTTAAATTGCCTGACAACTTTAGACTTATGCAAACTGGTGGAATAATATACCACAAGATCAGTATTCGGTTGAGCTTTCCCCAGATTTTTCATCTCAAATTCAGATTTCAAATAGCATTTAAGGTCTCTTATTACATCAAGAGTACCCATCATGTCTGTATCATCGACATAGATAGCTACAATTCCAAATCAGGAACTTTCTTGTGAATACGCAATGAAAATAACTTACTTGTCTATCCCCTCCAAATCAAATAGTCACTTAGACGGGTATACCACATCCGCCTGATTGCTTCAATATATAAGTGAGCGTTATATCTAACTGTAAACGCATTCTGTGGTTTAGAGTCACTTGATTTGGGAAACAAAAGGCTATCAAGTACTTTTGTAAATATCTGCTATCTTTTAGATTCTTTCAGAGATACGTAACAACCACATATATATGCTGCATTTCAAGTCCTTTTGAAATTACCAAGCTAACTAAGTAGCGGAATGCTATAACGTTTATTACAAGAGAACAATTCCAGGGATTTGTGAGAAACCTCGCGCCACAAGGCGAGTCTTTATCCTTTAAGACTTCTTTCTTCTCATTATGCTTTATGACAAATTAATCATGTGTGTCCAATAGGCTTTACACTTGGTTGGTTAGCACTACCACACCAAATACCTATATATTTGTCAAAGAACCAAGTTCTACCTGGATTGTATAGGCCAAATATGCTCTTCGTTGACATTAAGCAACAAGGAGCATGGTTCGATCTCATGTTGCTCTATTTCCTTAAGCAAGTGTATATGAAATTAATCATCAATATGCTCGCATGATCTTTCAATTTTCTCATGCGCATTCTCATAATCCACTTGGGATGTCATTGTTCTTTGGAATCATTAAATTTCAGAACGTCCTCCAGTATTGATTCATGGACATAGTCAGAGACAATCAAATGAGATGATTTCATTAATGATACAAATAAGTTGTGCCTTACTCACCTACTTCCTTTCTAGGTGAGGATTGATCGAACCAAGTGGTCTTTCCAACTTCCTTTATGGAGCCACGGCCTCAACCACACTTCCATTAAATGTAGTTGCAACACCTTAGTCTCTGGTGTATATCCCTTATTGAGGATTCGTAACCTTGCAGGTAGGTTTGCAGCTGGTATGTGTGATCTCATCACTTTAGCGACATCAGTGTACATTTTGAAAATCGATTATTCTTTGTCACTTTACATTTACATTTGTGGAGTACAAGAATAAATATGTGACACAGTGGGAACACACCACGACAATTCCTGTCGTTCCCTTAGAAAATACTTTTTCTTATATCCCCCTAACGACGGGAAGATTGTCTCATTAAAGTGATAACCCGCAAAACTAGCGGTAAGAGATCTCCTGCCAAAAGGTTTAAAATGCGGATAATTGTTGGGAACTCATTTCCAACATGACTACTTAACAGTTTTGAGGACCCATCATAGTATGATGTGGATTCGAAATGGCACATATACAGTGCAACCAAAAATGCGTAAGAACACGAATGTCGGGCTTAAATCCAGTTACCAACTGGTACACGGGAAATGTTGACTAATATTGGGTTCTAAAACGAATTAAGTAAAGATGCGTGTAATATTGCATATCCCCAAAGCAATAAAAGGTAGGTTGGTACGCATAACCTATTCCTTAGACACCATCTGTAACCTTTGATGGTAGTCTCTGCGATACCATTGGGTATAATATGATCTATATTGATCCTATTAAACATGCAATATTCATCAAGTCCTTTTGATATAAATTCTCTAGCATTAACAAGGGTGGTGAGCCTTTGCACTTTTTATTGTGTAGTATGTGCTAGGAGTTTTACAAAAATTAAACGCATCATTTGTTGTGAGCAATAACTGATTCAATGCGTCGAATCATCCACCAGAGCCATAAATCACTTGAATGGTCCGCATTCTGCATGGATATATATTCACTAACAACACTTTATTCTTTGAAAAATGAGTTATTTACCATTTGCATCTAAGTAAAACAGGATGGTCTCAATCGTGTTTTACTAAAGAAAGATTTTGTAAGATGATTGACGTGCTTTCTTACTCTAAAGCATAATGGGGAGAGGCAGTGCAAATCTTGTAACTTTAGAAATCACTGATTGTGATAGATGTCGTAACTTCGCATTCTATTAGTTCATTTCCTTGTACACTCAAATGAAATGATGCCCGTGTTAGTACTTCAAAACGGAACATCGTGTCACAACCAATATGCCTTATGGTTATGTCAAAGTCTTTATGAATCAATCCCAATCAGTTCATTGTTGGGGTTAATATGAATTCAGTAATTCAGGTTCCAGTGATTTACAATTCACTAGATTGACACATTAATTTTCTAAGGATATGTTTCCTCCCACATTCATTAGAAATAGTTTATAGATGCAATCAACTTCATTCTCATTGTAAGTTTACAAAAAGGTAGGTAATAGTTCACGCATTAACACCCTTTTCACTTAAGAAGATGTGATTATCCCTTAGTACATATAGAGCTTAGACGTTGAGTCTTGAGAGATTTAATAAGTGGTGTGGTCTTATTACGTAACAAAAGTCGGGTTCAACTCAATTACTTTAGAGTGATATATGTTATGTTTCATCCGGATATATCTCAAGTGCTTTAGAGAATTTATGTCTCGTGGGAATGACGTACTTTTCATCCCATAAGCGTAGACATTGTATCTAGTTCAATTAAATAATCAATTGGCCAGGCAAAGTTCTTTTTGTCATTAAAGTTGATGTCTAAAGTATTACCTTCGTATGGAAATTGGTTTCTACTATGGTACTCGCATTACATTGCTTGTACCAATATCGGTAAGAAGATTCATTCCCAACTCTTGGGGTGAGAGCTCGAATTACATCTTAGCTTCATCCCATATTCAATTGATACCTGTACTTTGGTGTCATTACTGCTGGGAAAAAAAGTACATCTTTGTCTCATGATATCTATATCCCTTTTTAGATGCTTTATATAAGTCGGTACGTCTAACCCTCATTACTTCGGGGTCTTTCCATTTTCATTTTTGCTACATTTAGCCTAATTTGAGAAATTTCTTTATCTCAACAGGCCAAGAGAATCTCACTACACATGTCAACCACTTACTTTAGGTTGAATAGATTATTAAAGATATTTCTCTTGTTGTTATACTTCAACATATACTGGTTTGCTAGTATCATGGATGAAGTAGAGAAATGAAAATTTTCAGACTCATATCACCTTTTGTGAGTTCTTCCACAAAAATTGGAATACATGTGATTTTATTTGCAACGTATCTTTTGAAACTACCAACTCATTAATAGTCGAGCAAGTGGATTACATCCCAAGAAACATTCAAATTAGGGGAGAAAATATCATGTACGCAATAATAGTGCTCAAGTATTTCTAAACCCCAAATAAATACA
This sequence comes from Papaver atlanticum, assembly GCA_023531105.1. Taxonomy (NCBI): domain Eukaryota; kingdom Viridiplantae; phylum Streptophyta; class Magnoliopsida; order Ranunculales; family Papaveraceae; genus Papaver; species Papaver atlanticum. The sequence goes on along the minus strand of JAJJMB010008110.1, from coordinate 129,748 downwards.
TTGGAATCGAGTTGATACAACCAATTCAACTAATAATCGAGTTGGTACAAAAGGCTCATTCAACTATAGCCAATATCATACTCAAGAGACCAAAATTCTTAATGATCTAGATTAGCAATCATAATTTAAATTGACTGTTTATATGATATGAACTTATCTTAAGAAGAAAAAAAATAGAACTAGGCATGTTCTAAAAAAAATAAAATAAGCCCATCAGGTATTCAATGTAAAAACTCATATTAGTTTTAGTTACATACCCCACACATTGGTTCCTACTGTATATGTACATAACCGGAACAGTCTTGGTCGCGCACAACCCAAAACCAGAGAACATGACGGAACAGCCGGAACAACAGAACAGGACGGAACAGACCGGGTTGAACCGGACCTAGTTGGGGTTGGATCGGTCCGGGATAATGTTGGATCGGACCGGGTTGGGGTCGGACCCGACCCGGTTGGACCGGACCGGGTTGGAGAATTTGCTTGCACGGCTTTTCTTCTCCTCGGAGAAACAGACTCCGGCGGATCCCAAATTACAAAAAACGATCATTAGGATTAACGATTAAGGATTAGGATTAATCAAAGTAATTCCAAATTACAAACAATTAGGTTAGATTAATTTATCAAAGTAATTCCTGATTAGTACCAAAATAATTAAAGTCATGAACAGTACCAAAAATAATAAATCAAAATAATTCCTGATTACAAACGTTTAATCAAAATAATCCTAATTCCTGATTAAAGTGATTTTCGCCGCAGATTTAATATACCCAATGTATATGCCAAAATCAAAAACAGTCAAAAGAGGGAAAAAAATATATAGGAGAAAAAGTAGATCCAACTTAGCTGATTTGATTCCAACAATTTTAACATTAGCTTGCCGATAATTGCATAACTGCGTTGATGTAAATCATCCATGTAGAAAAAAGAAATCAATCGATCCCATGTACCTCTGTGGTATAGCTTCGTGCACGATAACGTTTTGGAGTAATAATAAGAAAGAGATAAAAGAGAAAGAGAAGAACATTTCTATTAGCTACTAGAGAGGGAACCACATTACATAGGTATATCATTCTATTTATACAAGGGAAGGAAAAAAAACCCTAATATTCTAATGGACTGCACATTCATGGGCCACATGCCCTATAACATAAAGTAAATTTTTGCACCATCTCAGAAATTTTGGCTCCGCCCCTGCTTTTGTCATCAAAGATAATTCCAAATCTTTTATATAAATCTCCGTTGCAGCAGTAATTGATCAATTCCAGCTCAAGATTTTCAACCATTTATTTTAACTAATGGCTACTGCTTCTCCCAAGTGGAAGTGCAAATCCACTACTAAAAAATAATCCCGGGTTCCAGAAACTGCACTCCATGACATTTGAAACAAAAAAGAAAAACTATTTGAAACTATTTTCACAAATTATTATACGTCATGTGACTTATTTAACTTTATTCTTATTGCTTCTTATTTGTAAGCCACCAAAACTGGCTCAGCTGTCATTGGTTGAAAATGAGGCATCTCCGCAATTAAGGCGGTTCCGTAACAAGATAAAGTTGGCTTTGCTCAATGAATCTAGTAGGCTCCAGCAGAGACAGAGATATTTTGTTTGGACACAGGAAACGTCAGGTTTCAGAACATTGCAGGTTTTGTTGCTGCACAGTGCAATAAATAAGTTAACCAATGACGCCCATTTTTTAAGTTGAGATTCCAAGAATCTTCACTGATAACAATCCAACGTGATCCCTTTTTTCTTTTCTTTTTTCTTTTTCGCAGTCTGAAATATCATTGCCCGGTCCATAATATTACGAGGAGTTACTGGTTAATCCATTCTAGAGAACCTGTCTAATGTCTAGTCCATCCAATAGAATGAATTAACCGCTAGTCCAAAAACATGTTTTTGGATCCAAAAAAATTATTCACATGTCCAAACACGTGTGAGACTCTACAGGGGATGTCTTTCTAAATACCAAAACTTCCCATTTGTCTATAATCCAGAGAGAGATAGTGAGTGACGGTGAGTTTTCTTCTTCGTTGTTTTTGGTTCGTTTATCGCTTAAATGAATCAATATATGTAGCTGCTAAAAGAGGTGATTGAACGCGATTTCAAGCTCAATACGTTGTATTTGGTAGGTTGATTTCTTTTATCGCTGATTCTGGTTTAGGTTTTCGACTTTTTTCTTATAATTTTTATTTTCTAGGGTTTCATTTATAAATTGTTCAAATTGATAGATTTCAGACCTTGTATATCGTGATTTTACTGGTGAAAAATGGTGATTCTCTTTTTCGACGTTGATTTTGAATGGAAAAGTTTTGTGTTTGTGAATTTTTTGGTTTTGATTTGGAATTGGTTGAATGATATACAACAAGGTATGATGAAAGCCAGCGGTGTCTGAATAAAGTTGTTGAAGAACAAAACAGTAGTGAGTTTGAGGCAGATGAAAACAGATTTAGTGAAACGTGACTGGACAAGAAAAAACTGCACGGATTTTGAAAAGTACTCATTGATTTTTTTATACAAATTTGGATATCAAAAAAACACAGCTTCGCAAGTGATTTTTGCTTCAATTGGGTGGGAAACTATGCAAGTGTTTTTTGCTTCAATTGGTAAAACTTTTTAGGCTTTTAGTCTTGTTGATGCTTTTCTTGCTTGTGGGATTATATCTCTCTGATTAGCACATACTGAAATACGCTAGTATCATTTTGCCGTCTAAATAGTAACAGACTATCTATCTATTTAGTATGACATTTACATGTGTAATGTTCAAGAAATTAGGTACCTTTTCACTTTGCTATAGATGCAGGAATCAGTTGCGCATATGAGTAAATGTAGTAGTGATGGTTTTTTCTTAAAATTCATTTGTAAAGTTTGATATGCGACACAACCCATAAGTTGATGAAACTAACAAAAAAGTGTTTAATTACTTAACGCAATAATAAAACCCAGGTTACAATGATTAGTGTTAGAGCACTGCTCGGTCGAACTCGCAAGCGTTGCTATCTCAAGCTTGTTGTCAAGTTTAGTCGCCAAAACTATAAGTCTTGATTTCTAGTCTACTTATACAATCAGTTGCAGCAATTATTGAGTAATTGCTAAATTTGTTTTTGAAAAGCTGTCCCATACAATCAGTTGCAGCAATTATTGAGTAATAACACAGTGTACTGTGAGTGTGTGTTTGGCTCGTGTACAGTGAGAGTGTTGGTCAGTGTATGCAACACACGTGGGTAACGAAAAAGAGAATGAGAGGAGCGAGTCTGGGTATATATCTGAGTGAGTCCTGTAATTGAAACTATCTTCTTCTATTATATCAAATCATATTTGATCAAAACCGTTTGCAGACATGTAGATATTACAAATCTATCAAGTAATGATGTCCGATTGAATGAACATCTGATTCTTTTTTCATCCAATTCTGCTAAATTTGTTTTTGAAAAGCTATCCTATACAATCAGTTGCAACAATTATCGGGTAATTTCAGCCCAAAAATTTCAATCATTTATTAAACTAATGGTTATTGTTTGACCAAGTGGAACTGCAAATCCGCTGCAGCCCACAAAGAAAAGAAAAATCTTGGGTTCCAAAAACTGCACACCACCATGACATGTGAAACAGAAAAGAAGGCTGTTTTTTTCCATGCAAAAAAAAGAAAGAATCAGTGGTTCACGAATTATACGTCATGTGACTTATTTAACTTTTTCGTATGGCGTTTTATTTCTTAACCACCAAAGCTGGCTTAGGTGTTATGCGAGCCAAGCAATTAAGGCGGTGCCCCTTAACAAGTAACAAAGCTGATATGCATGAAAACTACTGTCGTCCATTCATTGCTTAACCTGCTTCCAAAAATAAGATTCAAGGAATCTGGTACGCGGCAACAGACAGAAACAGTGATATTTGTGTTTTGGACAAATAGAGAAAACCAACGTCAGGATTTCAGAATATAGCATGTCATACATTAAGAAACTTTGTTGATTTTATACATTTATATGTTTTTTCCTGTTTCACCCTTAATTATATTTCCAATGTTAGAGATATACACTCACTTTTGATGATTCTTAACCAAATAAATAGGGGTAGTGGAAGTAAAATGTCGTTTTAAAAATTGGACTCTGCCTATATAGTGGTACAAGGAAAAATGAAAATTCGGCCTATATAATAGGTACGGAGTGAGTACGTAAACCTCGCAGCAATGTAGTCTATATTGGATTTCGATGAATATCGTCCCGGGCATGAATATTGGTAAAATATCAACATCTCGGAAAATACCGAAACTGATATTATCGACGATAACCATCCCGGCCGAGATTGACTACATTGCCTCGCAGGAGGTTTATAGCGGTTTAGATACCAAATTGTGCACGAGATAACAAAACCCAAAAGAAAAATCACTGAGTTGTCCGAGTAAATGAACCATTTAACCGATTTAAAAGCAGCAGTTTCTGGTACTTAAAATACCCCACGTGTCAAACTTAAAGAGGACTCTTCCCTAGTCCCACCCTTTTTGACTTGTTCTCTCTATTCCCCAAACGTCGCCTGAAACATCCCATCCATCCATCTATCCCATGAACAATAAACCCTTAAATCTCTCCTCCTCTATTTAAACCCCCTTCCTCCTCCTCCATTTTTCTCCATCCTCAAACCAAAGTGTTTTTCAGAGAAAAAAAAAGAAAAAAAAAGAAAAAAAAAGAGGGTTTCAGTTTTTTCATTAGCCTCACAATCTTCTACTGTAGAACAGAAAATCAATCAAAAAACTTCTTTCTTTCTACAGTAGTTGTTGTTGTTTGTTTGGTATCTGAAAAAACACCACACCCAGATCTCTTTTTTCAAAAATAAAATAAAAATGGCTGCTGCTCGTTCTTTCTCTAAAAACGCTCACCTTATTTCTTCTCTCATCGATGGTGTTTCTCTTTCTCTTAACAGGTAAAAATCAATGAAAGGTTTCTCTGTTCTTAGTTTCAGAAAAAAAAGAATTTCTCTGTTCCTAGCATAAGCCGCAGAATCAAGATCTTGGATATTTTTTTAATGAAACCCTGGCCATTTGATTCAAATTCTCTTGTCTTTTTAAGAAAAAAACCGTTATTTCCGGGTTGTGTTTCAACATTTTTGGTTATCCCAAGATATCGCTTTTATTTTTTTCGTTGATGTTGTTTGTACAGATCTAGAGGAATCTCATCAGTGGCAACACAAGCCGTTGGATCAAGAAAAAGTGGGATGGTGGTAACTGGGGGAGAGGTAAAATCAAAATCACCATCAGCAGGATCAGTAACTGAAACATCTCCATGGGTTCCGGATCCGGTTACCGGGTATTACAGACCAGAGAGCCATGCTGATGAGATTGATGTAGCTGAACTTAGAGAGATGCTTTTGAAACAGAGGCAACATTAGATTGTTTATGAATGTTTAGTCTAAATTGGATTGATTATTTTTATGATCGATCAATGTGTAACGGTGTAGCATGATTATGCTGTGCTTGCTGCACAATTTAGATTTATTCTAGTAAGCAGCTTTGATGATGAAATTTGTTGACAGTACACCCCAGTTGTGCCCCCGGAGTTTGGTTGGGGAGAAATATCTCTCTTTTTACCGGATAGAAACTTATAATAATGAAATGTCAGGTTTTTATGGCTAATTTGTTGGTATATATTGGGTTTTGTTGTCGCAGTTGTCATTGTTTCCTTGCGATTTACTCCATTGTCGTGAGAATATTGATATTGAGTCGTGATAAGATGCAGGCCGTCTTTGGCACGTCCCTAGTGCATACATTATTCGGGTTTGTGCGGAAACTATGGCTGAGAGCATGTTAGTGCGAACGATTAAAATGCACCACTTTGCCACTTGCAAAGTCTAAAACCGATCGTGAACAGAATCTTTAGAAGCCTGCGAAATTTGAGCAAAATGAAAAATAAGAACATCCAATAACTATAAGCTCGTAGATTCTTTAACCTGGTTGTCCATCTGACTTTCCATATTCCAAAAAGTTTCCAAGTAAATTAGTGACATACCTTTCCTATTTTGAGTTGGGGTCTAATGAATAGCAAAATACATATTGATTTGGTTGCAGATGTCCTAATGAGTGGCAAAATACATATTGATTTGGTTGCAGATGTCCTACCAAATGGCAAACTGGTGAAGAACTGGAGATGATTCCGTTGACCCTGTTGTAAATAATGAGGAAATTTTTCATCTGCTGTTGGACTTAATTACTGAACAGCTGGGAATTCAAACCCCTAAGTTTTTTTTTTTTTTTTTTGTTCGCATAATCTCTAGAAGGGCCGTAGTCGCAATAAGCGAGGTTGCAAATAGTCTCCCATGGCTAGACGTATGATGGATTCATTATTGCATGTGTCTAACCCCATTGTCTAACGATTTCCATTTCAACAGGGAGGAAGTTGTCAATCATTGGCATTGCATTTGAAATATTTAAGATGGGTAGATATAGCAGTGAAGTAAACTTAAATGCATATGATAGCAATGGGACATTGTTATCCTCTCAGGCAGATTTACAAATAGATGGAGTTCAAGAATACAAATCAAATTAATAGCATCTAACTAACAACGTCTGAATCATTCCTCTACTAATTTTGATCAAAATCACGGCAGCAAATCAAAATATTGTTGTCATGCAACCAAATACCCAGAAGAAGATGAAAAGAATTCTCTCAAGAGAAAGTTCAGTTCTTACATTAGTTGTCTCCACATTTATAACAGCAGCCAAATGAATCCGTTACTGGTGTTCATCACAGTCACACCATAAGTGAAATCTGTAGATAGGATTGGAAGAGGTTGGAGGGAAATTGGTTGGCGGAATTGCAAGCATTAGAATGGGTTGTAAGGTTGGAGATCTCCTTTCTCCACCGAAACTCCACTTCGTCACTCTGATCAGGTTCTAACCTAATTAGATGCAGAGAGAAAGAAAGCTGGAGCTGAAGTGGAAAACGTAGGGAAAAATAGAATTGGGTGGCGAGATTCGAACCACCCACCTTTGCGTCGGTCTTTTACATATTTATCCTTGTTACTTTCACAGTATTACGATGGCACATGTATAAAAATTAAAAACACGGAAGGTTCTTTTTGTCAGCTAAATAATACCGTTTTACGTAATGGTCCGTGGAACGTCTCATTATTACGAAAAAGAAGGAAAGAAAGTGAAAATACGGAGGGGTAGTTCCAGTTTTTTATGTGCCACGGTTGAAGAGGTGTGACGGTTGAAAATTAGAATATTCTCCGGTTAGGTTAGAGTGTATATGGAGATGTTCTCTTCTATTCGGGGTCAAGGCGATTTTGGGGAGAAAAGACATGCGACGTTGACTTAGTCAATCTCAAAATTTTCTTCGATCTCTTAATCAATTAAAGATTTCTCTATGCAAATCATCTAGATTTTCATGTTCTCCTCTTGATTTTAAGCCGATTGATTACCTTTTTCTCTCTTTTTTGGTTGCTTAATTTTGCAAATCGAAGTATTTTTTGTTATGACCTAACCCTAGAAATTTCCTGAACCTTTCTATCTTTGATCTTAATTCGAAATTCGTTATGATTTTTAAAACCTCCTAGTATTGTGTCTTTGATTTAGCTTTATCTTATTTCTGATTTGGTTTAATTCAAAGTTTACCTCTCTTTGTTTCTAATTTAGTTCATGAGCTAATGGAGGTGCAGACATAGAGATTCAGAGGTATCATCATGAGATTTTCAAATCAACAATTACCTGAGAAGACAAACTCTTCTTTTGATTTTGGGTATGGTTCACTGATACTTCTCATCTGGTGTTATATCTTTATGCAAAAGATTCCGAATCTGATAAGGGTTAAGTTATGAATTTTAGTCAGTTGGAGTTTTTTCTTGGGGTGTTTGAGATCCTACCTAGAGTAGGGATTTGATTATGCTATTCTTACAAAGATTCTTATTCTCTGTCAAGTTTAATCTTGGAAATGATCTGAGCTGGTCATGTTTTATTCTCATTATGATTGTCTCTGTATGAAGGTCTACTAGGGATAATAGGCTTTAATCTCTCTGGTGGTTGCTTGTGGGAGTTAATCTTCTGCTCCACTGCATTAAAAGCTGTGTTTAACATTTTTAAATAATATATTAAGATTTTTAATATAAAGCTGATATGAAGTAATTAAGAGATCTCTAATGATATCACTGATGATGGGTGGCTAATTCAGAATTGTTCCAAAACTTGGCATATATCTTTTTATTCTCTCCCCTGTCCTTTTGATCTTCTGAGAATGGAATAAGTATTTTAGTCTGTTCATTTTCTTACTCTTAATTGTCATTCCTAAAATAAAGTGTTGTCAAAATCATAACTGCAGGCATGCACTATCCTTAGCATTCCCAGAATTAACATTTGCATATATTTTTGTCTCTCCCTTTATATTCCTCTATATCCAATTTCCCTTTCACTCATCTTACTTTGTTTTTTTATCTTCATACTGTCTGAATCTTTCTTGTGAGTTTGTCAATGGCAATTCATGTTGCTCAAGTTAGAGTCCTTGACTTAGATGAAGATGTTGAGGAATTTCCATTTAGGTTTGCTGCTCTGTTATGTGATGATAGTCGTAATTATCATAAGACTTCTGTTAAGCACCATCTCAACAGAATTTGGACAATCAATTCTCCAGATTTTAAGATTGCTAAGCCTTATGTGCAAGGAATGGGTATTCAAAATCTGTTTGTAGTTATGTTTAAGAAGAATCAAGATAGGGATTTAGCTTTTCTTGCTAGACCCACGCTTCTGTTTTGTCAACTCTTTGCAGTTCAACCATTAGGTGATTTGGAGTCTATTTTTGATTTGGTATGGGATAAAAATTTAATGCCAGTCCAAATTCCTATTCATTCTGATCTGGTTAACAAAGGGAGAGCTAGAGAGGTCTTAGATCAGATATGAACTTTTGTTTCAGTGGATACTCCTGCTGGGAATCTTTATGAAGCTAAAGTGATGGTACCTTTGAAATCTCCTTTGACAAGAAAAGTTGTTATCAACACCAATAGGAGAACTTATTATATGTTTGTGTTTTTATCCAAAATTGCCTTTTCGTGCTTGCAAGAAATGTTTTGTACTTTACCATGATGAGGATAGGTGCAGGGAGATTCAGATGAGAATCTTTGTCAGGGCTTTGCCTCCTCCATCTCCTAGGGATACACATGTTGCCGTTACTAATGTGATGGAAAATTATGAAGCTGGTGAGAGTTCAAATGCTGTGAAGGACAATGCTGTTGCTACTGCTGTTGATTCAGATGAACACTCGAAGCCGTCTGCCTTCTCTGTCAGTCTGCAACCCTCTGCATCTCTCAGAAACAATGGTTCTTCTTTATTTGCTCCTGTTTTTACAACTGTTAAGCCTAGGGTTTCTCCTCTGGAAATTAGGGAGCCGGTTACTTCTCAACCAAATTCAGTTGTGCAGTCTCAATCTCTTATGAATTAAGCTGGCTTTTCGTCGTCTTATGAAAATCTTTCTTTTGATGCTGATGGTCTTATGCATGACAGGAATGGGAAAAGAGCTAGGACCGCATTCGAATCTGTTTTTCTTGGTTCTAGTTCAGTTTCTTCTTCTTATTCATTGAGGCCTACTCCTCGTTGGCCACCAATTACTTCAGTGCCCCCTTTTACTCCTCCTACTGAGGTTTCTTTCAATGCGGGTAGTTTAGGAGTTACTACTAGCCAGGGTATTTCTGATGCTAACATGTTTTGGTCTACTTCATGTACTGCTTATGCTCAGACTATCTTCACTTCTACTGGCTTCATATTTAACTCTTCCTCAGAAATGAACTACTCCTCAGAAATATTTTTACACTCAAGTCCGGATAATGGTTTTTCCTTCAATGCTGATCAGAATGAAGAATTTAAGGATGCATTAGTGCTTGAACCTGTACCTTTAGATTCGCTTCCACCAGAACCTGTAGTTACTGATGAAGAGTTTGAAAAAAAAATTGATCTCATGATGATGGACTCTGACTCTATGGATGCGGAACCTTGTACGGCTCATGACCCTGTAAGTAAACTCGTAAATTTTTTCTATTTAATTTCTTGTCTTTTTGATATCCTGTTATTTCAGTTTCTCATTTTTCTAGTCTCCTCCAACTGTTTTTATTTTTTGTTGCTTTCTTTGATTGTTTGCCTTGTTCATCTTGAGCTGCTCGACTTTATTTTATTAAAATTAAATTATGGTGTTGGAATATTAATGGGTGTTGCTCTGATAAGAAATGGCGTCATCTGTTAAATCTGGTTAGGAAATATAAATTAGATAGTGTGTGTCTCTTAGAAACAATGGTTGATGCTGACTCTGTTAAAAAATATACCCATCACTTGCCTTTTGATTCTTGGACTATTATCCCTGTTGTTGGTAAATCTGGTGGTCTTGCTTTTGGTTGTTTTGAAAAATCGACTATTGAAGTGCTTGGTAGTTCCTTAAATCTGATTCACATCTTGTGTGACATTACTCCTGCAATCAAGAATTGTGTTATTTCTTTTATTTATGGGTCTTTAAACTTGGGTAGTATGAGAAATCAATGGAACTTTCTTAGTAATATGAATGACAACAACAATAATCCTTGGTTATTAGTATGAGATTTTAACTTCATATTGCATAGCTCTGAGAAACAAGGTGGTAACCCTGATAGATCTTTTCCACCTAATTTTGTGAGAGAAAATCTTTTAAAGATGAATATGAATGAAGTCTATTCTTATGGTAATCCTTCCACATGGTGTAACAGAAGATTCAAAAACCCGTTAGAATTGATTTTTGAGAAGTTAGATAGTATGATAAGTGGGTTTCAGTACTTCCTCAAACTAGAGTTACCAATTTA
>JAJJMB010008110.1:39356-118936 GCA_023531105.1 Papaver atlanticum | reverse complement strand
AGTTCTTTAAATGTTGGCAGCTAAATCCTGAATTCAAGGACATTCTTCATTGTTCTTGGTCTAAAAGGGTGAATGGATCTCCTGGTTTTGTTGTTGTTAACAAACTCAATAATATGAAGATTGATTTAGTTAAGTGGAACATTAATTCTTTCGGGCATATTAAAACCACTATAAGAAGGTTAAATTCTGAGTTAGGAAAACTTCAAGCCATGCCTTATTCTCCTAATATTGGTGGATATATCTTGAACTACTCCAATCAACTTGATTATTGGTATGAAATCGAACATAGTTTCTATAAACAAAAATCTAGAATAAATTACTTTACCCATTATGATAGGAATACTCATTTTTTTTCTTCATAATTTTGTGAAACTTAGAAACATGTATAACACCATTCACACAATTAGAGATGATCAGGGAAACTGGTTAGAGAATAGAGAACAAGTTGCTGATTTGCTTTCCAAACATTTAAAAAAAATCTACACTTCTTCCAATCCGAATAACAATGATATTGAAGAAGCTCTTAGGTTTGTTAGACCTATTATTTCTGATGAAGTTAACTCCTCTTTAACTGCCATTCCTTCGATTCAAGAAATCAGGGATACAATCAATACTTTAGCTCCTTGGAGTTTTTCGGGCCCGGATGGCTTCCCTGCTGGATTCTTTAAGGATAATTGGGACATTGTTCAAGCTGAAGTTATCTCTCGTGTGCAGATCTTCTTCAGAAATAAATTTCTTCTTAAGCAAACTAATTTTACATTTATTACTTTAATTCCCAAAGTCAAGAATGCTTACTCCCCTCATGAATTCAGACCTATTAGTTTATCTAATTCCGTGTACAAAATCATTTCAAATTTTTTAACTAACCGGTTGAAACCGCTTTTAGACTCCTTGATTTCTCCCTTTCAATCTGCTTTTGTATCTAATAGACAGATTCATGATAATATTGTTATTACCCATGAAATTCTTCATTCATTTAGAAAGAAAAAGAAAAACTCTAAAAATGGTCACTTAGCTATAAAACTTGATCTTTCTAAACCCTTTGATAGGTTAGAATGGTCTTTTATTCTTGATGTGTTTAAAAAGCTTGGTTTCTCGGATGAATGGTGTCAAATGATCTATCAGTGTATTAGTACGGTTTCATATTCGGTTCTGGTTAATGGTTCTCCTGGTGAGATTTTCCTCCCTTCTAGAGGCACTAGACATGGTGATTGTCTTTCGCCTTATATCTTTATTCTTTGTATGGAAGTTCTGTCTCAGTTGCTATTAAAAGCCGAAGAGCAGAATTTGGTTCAGGGTTTCAAATTCAAGAAGAATAGTCCTTCTATTTCTCATCTATTTTTTGCGGATGATTGTATGATGTTTGCCAAAGCTTCTATCACTTATGCTAGAAATATTATCAAAATTATTAATATCTTTGCTAAAGACTTAGGTCAGGCGATTAACTTTGAAAAGTCAGGTTTCATTACTAGTGATAAAATGCATCATAGGCACATTAACTTTTTATCTAAAACTCTTAAAATAAAGTTTCTTAGTAGATCTGAAAAATATTTAGGTACTCCTCTGTTTATAGGTAAAGATAAAACGAAATCTTTCAACTTCCTCATTGACAATTTCTATTCAAGATTGAGTTCAACTAAGAAGACAAATCTAAATGTTGCTGGGAGAACAGTTTTTACTAAGCATGTGTTGTCTACTTTAGCTGTTTATCATATGGCTTGTTTTCCTCTTCCAAAAATAGTTACTTCTAAAGTTGATGCTATACAGAGAACTTTTTTGTGGTCTAAAAAGAACCCTAAACATGCGGCTTATTTTCGTTCTTGGGGTGATATAGGAAAATCTAAATTGAGTGGGGGTTTAAGTATTAGGACCAGTTACGCTACAAATTGGGTCTTCATCTGCAAACTCGGTTGGAGAATTTTGAATAATCCGAATATTTTTCTTACCTCCTTTCTTAAAGATAAGTACTTTCCGAATCAGAACTTGTTGGAAATTGACAAGGCGACTGAATCTTCTTCTTGGATATGGAAAGGTATTGTAAATGGGTTACACTTTATCAAGGCTAACTCTGTGATAAAAATTAATGATGGGCTTCCTCCCGTATTTGGAGTTCAAACTGGATTCCAGGTTATAGTAATCCTCCGGTTTCTTCTCATAATTCACACAGTAAATATACATATGTTAATGAACTATTTGATTTTCATAATAACTATTGGAATGTTAATATGCTAACTATTCTTTTCTCGCCAGAGGTAGTTACTAGGATTAGGTCTATCAGATTAAACCCTAGCAAATGTGACACTATAATGTGGGCCCATATAAGGAATGGAAAGTTTACAATAAAATCAGCCTATAGGGTCTATGTGAATGATGTCGGTTCTTCTGAGGTTTCTGGGTTTTGGAGAAAAGTCTGGGGTATTGATTGTTTACCGAAAATCAAATTCTTTTTGTGGAAAATCTTTGCGCATATGCTTCAGGTTAATACTTTGATTTATTTCTATAACCCGGATGTGGATGTAATATGTCCCCTTTGTCATATTCATGAAGAAACAGTTATGCACTTGTTTATTAAATGTCATGTTGCTGCTCACATTTGGTTTGGGATTTCTTTACAACACCTGATTTCGACAGATTTGGAATGGATTGATGATATTTTTCTGTATTGGCATAATTCTTCTCTTGGTACTTCACCTTTTAAAGTTTCTTGGCCTAGTGTTGGTGCTATAGTTATGTGGTGTATTTGGAAGTTGAGGTGTGATGTGCTCTTTAGAAAAATCTCGATTGACCTGACTCGGGTTATTATGGATACCAAGAGAATGATTAACTCTTATATTGCTCCTCAGTATAACCCTTCTGTTATTTGTAGAGATGTTAAGATCCCAACTGCTGAAGTGGATCATTTCATGTTTGTTGATGGCTCTTTTAAAAAATTTAATATGGGTTTGGGTGTTATCTGGTGTGATATTGCAGGAAATGTAAGAAGTTCTCGAGTGGACTTTGGTTTGATTCCAGATGCAGTAGATGCTGAAGCTGCTGCTCTAATTTTGGCGTTCTCTTGGGCAGAAGAGATGAATCTTTCCAGAGTTGTGTTTGTTAGTGACTGCCTCCAGCTGGTGAATTTTGTAAATGGAGTCATCTGTAATATCGAGTGACGGAGTGGTGATCTTCTAGAACCATGTCGGTGTTTAATTTCTACGTCTAGTTCCTTTAAAATTATGTATATTAAGCGTCTGAAAAACATTCTAGTGGATCGGCTTGCACATCGAGCTAGAAAAGATAGTTTTAAGAGTCTTTGGATCTCATTTCCTTCCTTTTTGAACTCTCTGATTAGGAAGGAGAACTTGAATGTTGTCTGTAATTCTCTTCTTTGTTAATTCCATGGTGTGTTTCTTAGCAAAAAAAAGGTTAGAGTGTATATGGGTATACCTTGTGTCCTACCCGGATAATTTGCAGCCGTGTTTTGAAGTTGCACATAAAGTCCTCTTTCTAGTCCGGATAATTGATGTTCTGGATCAATTTTGCTTTTTTGATGGTGAGTTCAATTTTATTTTTTGTTTTTCATATCATTATCATTATAACCACGTCCAATTAAAGTAGAGAAGAATCAGGATAGCATGGTAAGTTCCAAAATGGAATTGAATTGATCTAATACAATCAAGAACTGATAGCACTTGGGTATATATTGTTGTATCGGTTTACTTCAACATTGATTGTAGTTTAAGGTTTTGTAAAGGTTTTTGAAGATGGACTTTGTTTAATAGTGTTTCAGTCTAACATGATATTAGAATTAAGAAAATTCATGTGACGGACCGGCAAATTATATGCCTGGGCGCACAGGCCATAACTTCACCGATGCGCCATGATGATGATGCTTACCGGACCTTAAAGTTAGGCAAAAATGCACGTTCATTTTCCTTTGCAAGCACGCTCGTGAAGCATGATGCAGTAAACTCAGCTTCCACACCGTTCCAACTTACCCTTGTTCTGTAAAGGGTTTAAAGCCTTGAAGGCTCTCGAGTCCTGTCCAGGCATATGACATGCCTTGAATTTACACATATGCCATTGCAGGCCTAATACCCCCTCTTCACTTAGCTTAGGCATTGCTGAAAGCATGCACTGCATCAATCCGTCTCATGTCATACTTTCCTTAGGATTATGCAAGCTCCGCTAACTTGCATATTGATTTAGCTCACTTTCGAGACCATGCACAATGCGCCATTGACACATTCCTAAGTCAAACGCCTTGATAGGAAGTATGAGCATTTAAGGAATGGAATGCAACTTTCCTCATCAAGTTTGGCCACAATCATCTCTTGTGTCGAACTGCCAAGCCAGATGATATGAGAGGCCAGTATGCCGCAATCATCTCTAAATTAGATGATATGAGTGACAAAGTGCTAGACCGACAATGCTGCAACTCATTGCGACTGCCTACGTACCCTTCCCTACTCTAAAGGGATCAAACATTGACATTAGTTCATCCTCGAAGGGACATAAGTTTAAGCCAACTCGTTTGCAAGGCCGTGGCCAAGCAATAATGGTAATGACCTAGTCCGTATAGGCCATTCCGTCAAAATGCAGCTAAGTGATGCATATTTGGTCCGCGGCATGGCATAGTGATTCCCATGCTTAATATGTTCCATTGGTAAGGCTAAGCAGCTATAAATGAGGTCTAAGCATCATTTATACTCTTTCAGCTAAGCTAGGAAGCTTACTTGGTGCATGGTCCGTATATGCACCTTCAACCAACTACCCCTCCCTATATATGTTTTAAATACATTTTTACAACTTAGATTAGGGGAGCAAAAAACATTCACCAAGTCCCAAAGCCGTGATGGATGCACATTACTACCCTGGATAACTGCAATGTACGGCCGTGATGGTTGTACATTCAGTTCTGGCTCACAGGCCAGTTCCAATGTCTGGCCATGATGGCTGAACATTTCTTGAGCCAGGTCCAATAAAAGGCCGTGATGGCTGTATTTCTGGATTTGGCCCATAGGCCACTCCAATGTCCATCCGTGATGGATGTACATTGCCAACGCCATCCTTCTCTGGCCTGTTGCGATATTGGCCATAGGCCAATGACCCGCGTAATGTGCCATTGTGGCGCTATGTTTTTCTAGGCCAGCCACCTAACTGGCTTGAAGCACCTTTGGTGCGAGATTGGATCTTGGCTAATACAGCTTACAACTTGTACCCTCTTGGTGTGCTATTGGCCCTTGGCCAATATATCTTCACAATGCGCCTTAACTGGCGCCATATTGGCTCTACGCCAATGTTCCTCTTAACTCGCAACGGAGCTTGAGATGAAGCTTCATCTCATGCCATGACGCATCTTTATATATGCACCATGCTAAAAACACGGGGTGTTACAAATGAACTATGTTTAATAGTGTTTCACCCCAGTTGTGCCCCTATAGTTTGGTTGGGGCGAAGGATCTCTCCTTTTACCAGAGAGAAAATTATAATAATGAAATGTTAGGTTTTCACGGCTGATTTATTGTATATCTTGGGTTTTGTTATCGCACTAGTCATTGTTTCCTTGCAATTTCAAGTTGTGAGAGTTGAGACTATGGTATTATTATGTTGTGATAAGGTGCATGCCGTTTTTGGTACGTCTCTGCTTGCACACATTGATCTTATTTGCGCATAAACTATGGCCTGTGCGGAGTTAATCAGAGACTGCGAATGATCAAAATGTACCACTTCGCCCCTTGAATATAATTTCAAAAGTTTTTTTTTTTCTATTTTTAAATCGATTGTATTGAAAATTCTTCTTTGGGGATTCGACCTACTAAGTAGCCTATGCACAGCCTAGCAAGTAAAGTTGCTTTGAAAGACCCCATGCATCCTAGCAAGTGAAGGTTCTTTGAAAGACCCACTAGAGATGGTGTCACACCCGCAATGCACCTGTCAAATTTTTCAGCGCAAATATGATCCCACAACAACGTGGTTCAGTGAATCAAGCTTCACCCACAATTGTTTCATCCTTATAAGTTTGAACTAATGCAAACAACACACTACACAGTTCTGCAACGGAATTCTTCAACTTTTCTTTTCTTCTCATATGCTTACTATAAAGCATTCAAACATTGCCATGCATTCACTAACACAATCATCCAACCAATAACACTTAGAACATGACACAACTAAACCATTTTACTGCATCAAAGGGAAGGTATAAAAATATTGCCCACTTAGGGGCTTACACATACTTGTTCCTCTTGAACCAATCCTTTTCCTTACACAAACTCTCTCAGTTTGAGTCTCACAATCAACTCTGTAAGCCTACTGAATTTCTAATGCCTTTTTACACTATTTATACAGTGGATACAATGGTCCAAAACCGTGCACAACACTTGCACACGCATGGGATAACCATCTGTCTCGTAAGGAAGTTCCATAACCGCCAATAACTGTGCCTACTGGCCAGTTTCTTCTCTAACTTGAGCCAGCCTTCTACACCTGTTCTAAAACAGTTACAATTCTCCCTTTAGGTTATAAACCCTTCTATAACCGTTCACCCTTGTCTCACACCTTTGGCATGCTCATAAAGCCTATAACCAACTTATAACCATCACTTGAGCCATGATGTGCAATCCTTGCGCATTAGTAAACTTTGTCCTTGAGCCGATACTCAGACAATATGGCACTGTAGTTGTCTTGGACTAAGCCAATATATATCTAACATTGTGCTACAATCATCTCATCCATTCCCTTAGCTCATTCTGGTTACTCATGCGTCATGTGCTTCACTTAGCCAATTTGCTCGACATAACAATGTATACTCTTGCATTACTAGCTTGTTTGCACTGTCCAAGATTTGGCCAGCCTTAGAATAATGCATAGGCCAACTCTTGGCCTATTCCTTATTATTGCACCATCCTTGAGTTTGGGAAAATTCAATTCCATGGATATGCATCAATGCCAACATCGCATGTTGCGTTTGTCATTTTTCCTTGTCTTGCCTTCCTCAATGAAGCTTCATTGTGTCGTCCAATAAGCTTCATTACTTAGCCAATGACTTTACATTGTAGCGTTATCTTTGCGCCATACTGGCCCTGCAGGGTCCCGCTATCTTAGCACTTTATGGTCTATGCAGTGTAGCACCATCATGGTTGAATATTTACTAGGCCGACTATGTTGTAACGCGCCTCTATTGTGCTTCACTAGCCTTACCGGTTATAGATGGGGACATTGAGGAGGAGTAAAATGAAGACTCAAGAAAGGAAAGGTCATCCAACTCATTTGACTCCTAAACTCCAAGTGAACAAGTCAAAACTTGGAGTTAGTTATTCTAATGTCTCTATAGTTACGGGTCTAACTCTCCCATGGGTTATATTATTTACACGACCCTATCATATTTTGACCATAATTTAACCAGACCAAAATAATCTCCTATATAATTATAATATAGTTAAAATAGCTAGAGAAAGAAAGCTCTGCGAATCGGAGATTATTGAGTCAATTCAGTGGTATATTTTCTTCTATGTTTTTCGTCTTTTTTATGTGTTTAATCTCTTTGTAATCATCGTCAACTATTTACTTATCTTTCATGCTTTCTACAATCTTGATCTTTGGATGATTTTGTTTTTGTTTTTGTATAAATGACAATCAGTGATAGATCTTTCATTTTAGAGTTACCTTACTCGTCTTCTTTGATAAGTTCTTACAACTTTTTTGAAATTTCACTTTTTCAGATCAATAGAAAGTATATCTTCTAAATATTTTTATGTTATTTTATTCCATTAAAGACTGATTTGTTTTGAAGGTCGTGCTTGCTAGTTATGAAAAACATTCAGTATTGGACTCTATCAATCGTGATGACTCTTTTTTTTTGGCAGTAGTGCCCCATATAGCAGTATTGCTACCCATATTGCAATGATGGTCTCGTCTAGTATGTTGAATTATGATTATCTCTATCACAACTATACTTTTGTTGTTTTGACCTTATACAACAACCGATTCAACAAGTTTAACCCAGATCAACAATGAAAATTTAAAACCTTTGTTTCCTTCCCTGACGTATGAGTAACTTCAAGGATTACAGTTATCCTCCATATTTTCTCCTTTGACTCACAAGATTTCGATACTTTATGTCAATGATTCTCTTATTTTCCAAGTCGGCAATATCTTTTTTAGAAAACAAAATATATCTTTCCCAACTATTTTGGATGGCTGCACTAGAAAATTCTGCTTAAAAAAGAATAATCCTAAACCTATTACCATTAAACTACCTTCTGTTAGCATCAATATTCTCAGCAAAAAAGCTCATATGGATTCCTCCCAAATCATCATAACAAACTAGATGGAAACTACTAGTACCAGGGACAAGTCTATTGGATATGTTAGGAAAGCAATAGATTCTTCAAGATCCTTGAATGATGTAGCTGAAGAATGATATTAATATTCTTTGGAAGAAGTATAGAAATATATAAGGAGGTGAGAGTAGTTGTAAGAAACCTATTCATCTTTAAGATGAATTCTGTCAAAGACTGTAAAGAAATATTGAAAAAATCACCTTGGAACGAGAAGAAATGTCATCTCAATCTCAAAAAAATATACTATGAGAGTAGCATATCCTGATTGGACCTTCACTTATTAAGAATGGAATGTGAAGTTCAAGAACTTACTCTTAGAACATCAGTCGGTTGCTGTAATTGATAAAGTAATAGAAGAGATGGGGAATAACATATCCACTAAACCACAAAATTGTTGAAAAAAGTATGGTAGTATGGTGAATGCCAGAATTGAAATGGAGTTAGGAAAACCTCTAACCAGAGGGGAATGGTGGAATACAAATGCAGGAAGTGTTGTATGGGTTATTTATCATTGGGAAAAACATTTGTAACGCCCAAAAATCTAGCTACTTAGTAATCTAAGAGACCAATCTACATACCGAGGCATTATGAGTCTAAATTATTGATTTGAACTTCAAATTTGAGCGCTTAGCCCAAAACTAAACCCAATACTCTAATAATTATAAATGGAAATCTCTCAGGTGATACAAATAAAATATTTTATTTGTGTTTATAAAATATACAGACATAAAGTGATTAACAATATCACTAAATCGCTAAAGATTTAAGCTACGAAGATGGGTATCTTCACGTGCACCATCTCTTCTGATAACCGAAAACTGAAGTGGAGATAACTGAGCACAATATCCCAGGGGATGCTCAATGGAAACATACAGTATTCAAGTAATCACTAACATGCTTTACAGTTATAGAAGATAAGTGATTTGAGTTCAACAACAAAGGAACACAACTAACACCTTTTACATCCAGCACTCAGTAAAAGATTACTCTAACCCAACCTCCTCAGATTGTGTACCATATTACAATATCCGTGAAATATCACTACCAGATGACTCACAGAAGTGACGTACCTAAAACAACCTAAAATTATGTTACAGATCTTTCCCTACTCAATAGAGAAGGCGATGCTAGAATAAGTACTCCAGTTTCAAATGATAGTACCATCCGCATGAAATCCTGTACATCCCATGATTCAGGAACTACCATCGAAGTCTAGAATATTTAAGAAAGTTTCGATTACTCTAACCCGGATACGCATAGAAATCTCATAATGAGACCCATCCCTTTATGGAACCAGAATTTCTTCTGAAATAAATTTAGAAGAAGAACCAGTCTTACTAGGATCACATTCTCATAAAGAGCATTCACAAATCATGGTCCAACAATTATTATTAAAATCGACAATCAAGAATATTATGTATACGACCAATCCCCCTCTCCCCCACCGGATAACATAATATATAAATATAATATTATATTATATGCCCTTTGTACCTAATATATACAACATTGCATCCCCTTCCGCGTCCATGCATAATATTGAGTGCCCTTCCGCACCTATAAAATTATATACAAAAATCTACCATATAACATAAAAAGTAATAATATTGTCACGGCATCCCGTGGCCATTCAGTCAATATTGCATGCCCTTCTGCACCTGTAAATAATATTGGTTGCCGCGGGACAGTTCATATCATCTACTAGGCCATAATTGGCACCCCTACTACAGGCGAACATACCGTCTGGGACGGTATGATTGTCAGCTCTAAGTGGAAACCGACCATATCGGTGGCTACCCGGACCGTTTCTTTAACGGCGAAAACATAATGGGACCGATCATCCCTAACCCGTTTAATACGGCGTGTGTTGTCGGGTCAGCTAACATCCCACCACCTTGGTGGCTACCCGGAAGACTGTTTGTGTAACAGTGATCGTTATCCAATAGTTAGGTGACTTTTTGAATTTAGTCAAGGTAACACAGTTCGAATCTCAACATTTCTTTTTCTTCCATCTCATTCATTACCCCACCACCACCTCCACAGTAACAACCAAGAAACCTTCAAATCTAAAACTAACATCTTTACAAACCCAAATTCAGCTTCACAGTTCCAAGAGATGTTGAACAGACATGAAATGATACAATTTACTGAAACTTGAGTTCATTAGTTGTAGTTACAACAATTACAAAAATAACATTGCCATCGATTCATAAGAAACAATCAAAGCATGTAAACCATCTCAAATTCATAGTATAAGTTGGTAAACTTGTAATGGGTCTCAATTTTGAAGAATAACATCTAAAAATACCCATTGTCTCTAGCATTTTCATGAACAGTTGGAAATCAAATATATTCCAAGTGCTAACGAAGAGGTTTAAAACCAAACAAAATAAGAACAAAATCAGTAGAGCATAACTTAATTCGTGACCTTTAAGGTATTCTTCAAAGGTCTGTTGTTGATAACATTTACAAAATCTCGATTGGTTTCGATCATGCCTACCTTCCACCACAGTTCGATCGTATTGAATAAAATTCATAAATAGGTTCGGATGATTTTTCTTGAATTCAAGGATGGTAATCGGTCAACCAAAATGATTGGCATCTTCACTAAACTTACAAGAGAATACTTTTCTTGAATCGTGGTCTTGGGAATCCGGCAAAGGATACACACATAATTCAATACTTTTAAAAGGGTATTCGAGTAAAAATAATAGACAGTCAAACTGGTCATGGGTCAGTCTACGGCCCTAGCACATCAACTGCATGTTCTACGACCCAGACCCTAATTAGGCTATAAACTTAAGACCTTTTTACAAAATAACTCTAAAATCAATTCCCCACAAATCAAAATCTCTACAGTGAGTATAGGATTCAGTGGCATTTGATTTCGAGCACCTAGATTGCCAGTTCGTTGACATCTATCATAAGATTTGCGAAAAATATATGCATCATCAAATAGGGTAGGCCAATAAAAGCCACTTTCAAGTACTTTGAAAGCGGCACGTTTAGAACCGAAGTGACCACCACATGCACAAGTATAACAAAAAGTAAGAATAAATTGAAATTCAGAATTAGGTACGCACCTGCGGATAATTTGATTAACACCGTATTCCCACAAGTATGGATCATCCCACACATAATGCTTGGCTATTTTCTTAAGCTTAAGCTTTTGAAAATTAGACATTGTATTAGGTACTTGTCTTGTAACCAAGTAATTCACTATATCCGCATACCAGGGTGTTGAATCTTCAATCAAGAAAAGTTGTTCATCTGGAAAACGGTCTTGTAAAGGAAGTTCTTCTTCGGAAACAACAAGTCTACTAAGATGATCCGCCACAGTATTTTGAACACCTCTTTTATCCTTGATTTCGTAATCAAATTCTTGCAATAATAGTATCCACCGTATAAGTCTTGGATTATCATCTTTCTTCTTTAATAGGTAGCTAAGTGCTGCGTGATCGGAATATACAATCGCTTTTGTACGCACTAAGTATGATCTAAATTTTTCTAGTGCAAACACTACAACCAAAAATTCTTTCTCGGTGGTAGTATAGTTGATTTGCGCATCGTTTAGGGTCCTAGATGCATAATAAATCACATGAGACAGCTTGTCTACTCTTTGACCCAAAACGACTCCAACTGCATTGTCACTTGCATCACACATTAATTCAAATGGCAAACTCCAATCCGGTGACTTGATAATTGGTGCAGTTGCCAACAATTCTTTTAATCTATCGAAGGCATCCTTGTACTCCTTGTTGAAGTCAAAAACAACTTCTTTTTTCAATAATTTGCACACCAGCATTGAGATTTTTGAGAAATCTTTGATAAACCTCCTGTAAAAACCAGCATGACCAAGAAGTGAGCAAATTCCCTTCACTTCAAGCCCTCGAGAGGACACAATATGACTGAGCACTATACCATGGTTTACCATAAAATGGCATTTCTCCCAATTAAGAACAGAGTTAGTGTCTATGCATCTTTTTAACACAAGTTCAATATTTTGTAGAAAAATATCACATGGATTGCCATAAACACTAAAATCATCCATAAATACTTCAATGATGTGTTCCACATAGTCAGAAAATATACTAACCATACACCTCTGAAAAGTGGCAGGCGCATTGCAAAGACCAAACCACATCCGTCTTTAGGCAAAAGTGCCAAAAGGGTAAGTAAAAGTAGTTTTCTCCTGATCCTCTGGCGCAATAACAATCTAATTGTATCCCGAAAAACCGTCCAAGAAGCAATAATGTGAATGTCCCACTAATCTCTTTAACATTTGATCAATGAAAGGCAAAGGAAAGTGATCCTCTCGGGTTGCTGTATTAAGCTTTATGTAGTTTATGCACACTCTACATCCTATTTGAACTCTTGTAGGAACAAGTTCGTTATCTTGATTTGTAGCAACAGTGACACCTGATTTCTTAGGAACCACTTGAACCGGGCTAACCCATTTGCTGTCAGAAATTGGGTAAATCACCCCCACACTTAGTAATTTGAGGATCTCTTTCTTCACAACCTCTATCATTCGGGGTTAAGCCTACGCTGAGCATCACGTACCGGCTTAATATCCTCTTCCATTAGGATTCTATGCATGGACATGGATGGACTAATGCCTTTATATTCGCAATTGTCCAACCAATAGCCGTTTTGTGCTCTTTCAAAACCCTAAGTAGACGTTCTTCTTGTATTGGGGTGAAGTTCTTTGCAATAATCACTGGAAGTTCCTCTTTATCATCGAAGTAAGCGTACCTTAAGTGGCCAGGAAGCAACTTCAATTCTAGTTTAGGTGCCTGCAAAATAGAAGGTGACGGAACCTCATTAGTTACGGGTAAAGAAATATAAGAAATATTACCTGATTTAGCTTCTTGTAATGCCGTTAAAGCACCACATATCTCCACCAGTTCTTTGGCTAAGTCGACGTCCAGGATCGGCTGTCCGTGAATGTCTAAATCAATGCTATTACGCAACACAACTCCAAGTCCATCTTCACCGTTCAAATCAAACATTTGTTGCGCTAACGAACCAATAACATCAATAGAAAAAGCGGAGTGCACATCACTAGGATAACGCATGGCCTCAAATATGTTGAAGCGAATGATCTCCTTATCAAATTCCATAGTGAGTGTACCATTGTTAACATCAATCTTCGTCTTTACAGTTTTCATGAACGGTCTCCCAAAAAGTAACGAAGTAGAAAAACAATTACCTCTATTTTGCATATCCACAATGTAGAAATCAATCGAAATGATTAACTGATTCAATTGAACTAACACATTCTCCATGACTCCCTTAGGATATATATTGGACTTGTTTGCAAATTGAATAGTAATCCTTATATATTTTAAAGGTCCAAGATTCAAAAAATCATAACATCGGCGACATAACACTTATAAAAGCTCCAAAATCAAGCAAATCTCGCTCAAATCATCGGTTACCAATGGTAACGGGTACCGTGAAACCTCCAGGATCTTCACACTTTGTAGGCATCTTCTTTAGTAACATAGTTGTAGCACTTTTCCCCACTTGAGTAATTTTATTAACAATCAACTTATCTTTCCTTATACACAAATCCTTCAAAACCTTGGCATATCTAGGTATGGTTCTGATGGATTCAATAAATGGAATGTTCATTTGTATCTTGCTGAAAATATCCATGATCTCCTTGTCTTGAGCTTGCTTCTTGGATTTTGAAAAACGACTAGGAAAATGAGGTGGTATGGTAAAGGCGGGAACCGCTTCCTTAGGTTGTCAGGTTGAGGTTGGATTTTCCTTTGGTACGGTTTCCGACTCTACTTGCTTCTTAATATCGTCACTAGGTACATGTACCCACTGGATTCCGGAACTGCAGTTACGCCGGTACGTGTACTGGGTACACATACTGTCCCTGTATCCAGATTTGAATCTCCTGTTTGCCTTCTACTCCTTAACGTCACCGCATTAACATGTTCTCTTGGGTTCACGAACGGTTGAGATGGTAGTTTTCCAGCTGCATGCACTTCTAACTCTCATACTGAAGTGGCTAATTGACCCATTTATGTCTGAATGTCCTTTATCGCCATATCCTGTCTTTGTAGAATAGTATCTTGTTTCTGCATGTACGTTTTAAGAAAATCCTCAAGATTGGAGCCTTGATTCTGAGGTTGTTGGGGCTGCTGGAATTGTTGTTGAAAACTACCTTGTCTTGCATATGGATTAGGAGCTGCAACTTGCTTGTTGGCATAAATGATGTTAGGATGATCTTTCCAACTTGGATTATAAGTATTGGAATATGGATCATACCTCGGTCTTTGATTAAGAAATATAACATTCACCTCAGCACCGGCTTCATATGTAGGAACAACTGCATAAGCTATCCGTTGGACCATCTTCTCTACATTACTTATTTGTTGCTCCATGTGCGAAGAATCTCCTATTTCACAAACTCTTCTAACCGTCGATGAATCTCTGGTATAAAATTGTTACGCATTTGCAGCCATGCTCTCGATCAAACTAGTATCCTCCTCGATAGTTTTATTACCTAATGCACCACTGCTAGCCGCATCAATCAAGTGTCTCTTATGCGATAGCAAGCCCCCATAAAAGTGTGTGATAATGAGTTTTGGTGGTATCTGATGGTGTGGACAACTCACCAACAATCTCTTGTATCTCTCCCAGTATTCATATAAAGATTCTCCAGTAATTTGCACAATGCCACTAATCTCCTTACGAATAGATGCCGCTTTGGAAGCAGGAAAATACTTCTCTAAAAATAGTTTTTTCATTCCGATCCATGTGGTAATACTTCCAGGAGGGAGATGATATAACCAAGATTCTGCTTGGTCCGCCAATGAGAATTGAAAAGCTTGTAGGAAAGTTGTATCAGCATTATCATCACTCTTTCTCATACTTCTTACTGTATTCTGAAACTGCTGCAGGTGTCGATTAGGATCTTCACCCGGTAGTCCCTTGAACTTCGTAAGCCAATAAAAAAGATTTGACTTAAGTTCTTCTATGTCGTTCATAGTAATACAAAGTGGTTAAGAATCCAAGCATGGGGATGTTAAATCTCTCGACGTACTTCTCTCCGGAGGTGGTGGCGGTGGAGCTGCACCGTTCGTCATGTCTGATGTGGATGGTTTTAGTTGTGGTTGTTGATGTGATTGTAACATCGTTCCTTTACGGGTTTGAATTCTGTACCTCTGGTAATCCCAATCTTTCGGTGCAAGAGATTAAGTACCTGAAACCAAAAATCTAGAAAACGAAAATTAAAAACTAAAAAGAAAATATAAAAACAAAAATAAAACAAAAAGAAATAACAACTAAAGCTACTGGCTAGCGACGCCAAAATTTGATGGCTGTCGTAAGTGCAATCAAATTAAGCAAAGGTTCGTTCCCATGAAGAGCAGTGAGTTTTAGTTGTCAAAGTGTCACAAAGGGGGTTTGTTTTAGATTTTGAACAAAGTAAATAAAAGTAATTGGAAATATTAAGTTGTAAGCAATAGAGAGAGATATGATCGAGAAATCCTTATTCGTTAATAAATATTCATTGAAGTAGTATATTCATTGAAGTAGTATATTCATTTATTCTTCATTAATCCTAGATTATCACCAACCATAGAATAACAGGTACCTTAGTTATTCCAAAAATTCCTTAAATACTGGGTAACAGGTACGCTTAGTCACCAGATTTTATCCATCTGAACCACCTTGAGGTACGCTTACAAGATGTAATTCAGTCGAATGCTTTAGGGTTTGTGAATTTAAGTTTGACCCTAGTAGTTAGACTCAGTACACTCGGTCTACTTGCTAGGGTTGTGTCTACACGGGATTGTTTTACAGAATCCCTCTACAAGGTCTCACGTTTTCTACTTGTGTAAGGACTTATTCAACAATTACGGATATCCTAACCCTTCCTAGCAATATATTAGATTAACAGATATATTTAGTTGGCCACCTAAACAATCTATCTATCAATCAATCATAAGTATTCTTAATAGTAAACACAAACGATAATCATATGAAGAAATAAAAATAGGTTCATATACTAAATAAAATCTTATTTACAACTTAGAATTCATCCTCAATCAATAAGTGTTTAGCTACTCATGGACGTAGAAACATCCATGATACACATATAAGAAAAGTTAAGAGATATCGTTACGATTGATGAACCGATCCGAAACCCTAGCTTTTGATACGTGTGTAGTTTCTCCTCTCCAAGACTTACAATTTCGTGATCTTTCCTATCTCTCTTCATGGCCTAATAGCTCTTTTTATAGGCTTACATTGCTTGGACCTCAAGTATCTAATTCTGTTAAGGAACCCGACCCTAAGTTACGAAAGAAAGACACCAAAAATAGTTCTTGAATCTTGGCCTCCTTGGTTCGAGAACCAAGTATGCGAACCATATTTTAACATAAAATCCAGGGACCCTTGTTTACGAACCATACTTCTAGTTATTCCCGTTTGCGAACAAGCTTGTCTTCGGCATTTGATAAACTCGTTTTGGCCGTAACTTCTTCATCCGAACTCGGAATGACCTCATTATTTTTGCATTATTTTTTTATAATTAAATTATCTTCAAGATGGTAATGAGAAATCTTGAGTTTGAATGATTTAATCTCGGTCTTTGGCCCGTCTCTTGATTTCGATCATCTTTGCTCCGTTTCGTCGCACTTCTTTCAATTGCATTTGGCTTGGGCACTTGGATACTTAGAATACTTCTTTTCTTAGCTATTTTTAGTACTTTGTAGCTCCTTTTTGGATGATTCACCTAATAGAAATAAATAAGACAAAACAAGAGTAACAATACGAAAATATGCAAGAGTAATAGCAAAAACAAGTATGGAATGGACACTAAAATCATATGAATTATGCACTTATCATTATATAAATAATTTTTTTGGAGTTTTTATCATCATCGTTTGTTTTTACTATTTCTAGGGTTTATGATTGATTAATTAGATTGTTTGGAATGCATGCTAGATTAATCTATTGATCATTCTATTGCTAGTAAAGGGTTAGGATATCCGTGTAATTATTGAATAATCCTTACATAAGTAGAGAACGTGAGACCTCACAAAGGGATTCTGTGGAGCAATCGTGTGTGAAGACAACACTAGTAAGTGGACCTTGTGCTAAGAGTCTAACCGCTAGGATCAACCTAAGTTCACATAACTTAAAGCTTTCCGATTGGGTTACACCTTGAGTGCGCTACTTGGTGGTTCGGTTGGATATAACTTGATATGCAAGCGCTTCGGTATCCGGTTACACAAGGAACTTTGGGGATAGCACTGCTCTAGCTGTTATTCTACGGTTGGTGATGAATGGTTCTAACGAAGATAGATAAGTATACTAATGAGTCAACGTTTGGTAACGGCGGAGGAATCCTGGATCATCTCTTTATTTTCTTAATTGTTTCTTTTTATTTACTTTAATCCAATTCCCCTTTGTCTTATACTTTATTTTGCTGATTCAAATAACCTATTAATTACACAGCTCTCTGTATGAACGATCATTACTACTGATATATTACTAGTTAATTAGTGGGAAATATCTTGATTAATTTGTTGCACTTACGACACGCATCAATTACCGAATACTTTGGAATCTAACCAACAAATTGCCGCACCTCTCATGAGTAAACAAAGTTTGTACTTGGGCACTACAGTTGGATTTCTTATCGATCTGGAGGGGATAACTAAGCCAAGGAAAATTAATAATACAAATGTGCTAATAATGATGGTCTCTATGATATGGACAATTGCAGCAGATACTGACGCTTAATTGTATTGTATACTGGTAGATCTTATACCTCCCATCTACCATGTGATGATTTATATTGTTGAGTATGAGCATCCATAGGTTGGCTTGGAATTTGCAGCCAAGTGTATAATTCCGTGTCAGCTTCGGATAGCTAATCTGGAGGTGGAGATGCAACACCATTCAATAATAGTTGAGAACCAGACTACCGTGGACAAGAATGTTTGTGTGAGTGCATATCCAACTGGGAATTATGAAGATACTACACATTCTTACCTTTGGGGACTGAGTATATGGAGGTACCCACTGTTTTCCTTTAAGGGAGGAACCATAACCACATATGGTGCTCATTACATTACGCAGGCGAATAGTTAGTCGTTGGCTGGTCTTGCAGCTGAAGTACTTAAAGGTCTTAAAGGGGAATGCTTTTATCTTGGATCTAAATATTTTCTATGGGTGTTTCAAATTGTATAGGTGGATTTTTGGAGTTTAAGGAAGCTAAACAAAGGTCATATTTACGGGTGGATGGCCAAGCATGAGAGTATACAGTCCTCAGGTGGAAGGCCACTTTCCGGCTCAATTATTTATCCTTGAGGACAAGGATAGTCCGAAGGGGAAGGTATTCTCATGTACCTAGCCTAGGAGGAGGGTGCCCGTATCATATTCGATGTCAGTATTTAGCATAATCTATAGTTGGTAGCCTTTAACCAAATAACGGTTGTCTTTATCATTTTGTAATGTGGGCTGTCTAGCCGTTAGATCTAGGGTAGTTAATGTGAGTTGAGCTTTATAAAGTAGGAGAGTCTGTAATGAAGGGATATCAATGAATTAATAGAAGAAAAGAGGCTGGCTCAGAAGAGTTCAGTGGTTACTGTAGATCTCTAGCTCTCATCCCTATCACTCACTGTTCTTAGAAGTACTAAAATCGTAACAGAATCGGTGGACACGGTATATGTATATATACCGATTCTGGGTCTTGTTCTTCATTTTCGAAGAACATCAATTATAATCGGTATTTACGGTAATGTCGTATCCTCCGATTATGGGTAAAATGAATCCTGCAATTCTTAATAGAAATCAAAGTTTTTGATGTTTCAATCATCGGATGCTATAAATTTGATTTTTGTTCATCTGATTTCCCATTGATCAGTAAAAAGTAGATAGTTTCATGATTTTCGTATTTCTAAGAATTTTTGATATTCTTCTTCAAACCTAACATATAATCTCTTTAGCACAACCCATATTTGATGATCTTTTTCTTCTTCATCTAACTCATTAATTAACAAACTATAAGACAAAAAATTAATACTAATTAATAAGGGAGAAATTAGCCCCAAATTAACTTTTAGTGGCAGGCATAGGCCCCAAATTAGGAATGTTTTACAAAATATCTCAAAAAATAAATAAAGAGAACTTAGCCCGGGGATATATAACGGAAGAAATTATTAATGAATCTTATTATCGGGGCTCCAACCCAATAGGATTTTGGGGGCTTAATATGATACTAATAGCTAAAATATGGATAAGGGGACCTTATGTGACTCAAAAGTCAAAAATACCCTCACCCAAATTTAACTATTCATTATACAAAAATAAATAATCTAAATCTATAATCTTCTCCTTCTCCTCTCTTGTCATTCACAAATCATGATGATCATGATTTTATCATGATGAAAATGAAGATCATAAGAAAAAACTAAAACTATTATCTTCTCCTTTTCTTCTCATTCACAAATCATGATGAATATGATGATCATAAAAAAATACAAAACTATTATCTTTTCCTTCTCTTCCTCCTATCATTCATAAATCATGATGATCATAATTTCATCATGGTGAAAATGATGATCATAAAATAGAAAAACTAAGAAAACCCACCATTTATTTTTACTTTTGATTGGCTAAAAAATTCGATTCGACGAAACCAGATTTTGAAACTGTTTACGACCGAGAGTTCTTACTTTCCTAACTGTAAATTATATATTAAAGACGGAAAAATATATAATCCTAGCCGTAAAGTAGGTACACGGTTGGGAAAATAAGAATTCCCATCCGTAAGTAGGTGAGTAATTTCGATAATCACGCAAAAAAAAAAAAAAGGCCTTCTCTCGGTCAGGTTTTCCTAGCCGAAAGTACATGTTTTGGCTTGGTTTTCCCAGCAGAAAAAGTTTTTTCGATTTTTTATTTTTTTTTGGTTTCCAGAACCAGTTACGGCTGGGTAAGTGCTTCTTTATTTCCCAGTCGTAAATAACAAATAAGGCTTGGAACACCTCAAATCCCAACCGTTTTTGCGTTCTACGGTTGGGTCTACAAATTATCCCAGCCGTAACATACAAAAAACCCCGAATTTTTTCCCGATTCTTTATGGATTTGAATCGACCAAATTGTTATTGGGAGTTGATTATAAGGTTTTCCTAAGTATTTTGACGAAGAATTTTTATCCTTTTCTCTTCAAAGTTTTTCAAAAAACGTTCATCAAAATCATCTTTCTCCATCAAAATCAAAGAAGAAAGCAAAACAAAGTTTTTTTTTGATTTTCATCAAAATCATCAAAATCATCTAACCCAATCATTAACTATATAATTAGATTAGTTTAACATCATAATTAACACTAATACACAAAAGGGTATATTAGACATTAGAAAATATAATATGATAGGGGATAGCTTCATTTACTATTTAGTGACCCCGCAAATTTCCCACCCATTTCACGGCCCCAATAATAGGATTCTTATTAATGTATATTAGGGTGCCTCAAAACGTTGCTGAAACCCCTAGGGGGCTTAACCTAATTGGTTCCCATTTCTTTCCTCACTGTCTAGGGTTTAAGGACTTTGGAATTAAGGTTTATGCTTCTTCAATGGCAGGTCCAAATCTCATTCACAACCATTGATTTCCAAACAAGAATATCTAATAGCATGTGGCGAAACATTTCAAAACGAGCAGTGACTTCAAGGATACTAATGAAATCATTGGGAAATCCCATCATACAGGTAAATAATAACACACATTTAGATTTGATTCCGATTCATCACAATGGAAAATCCTGTTTTCAGTGGTTTAGGTTTAGTAATGCCTCATTTAGTTTTTTTTCTGAGATGTTGAGTCGTCCTAAAGGTTATGCTAGTGTTGCAAAAGCCATTCCGAAAAGCGATACTGAAGATGATATTGAAATCGAGGAATTGGTGGGAGAGAAGGGTCAAGAGGGATCCAGAATGGTGTCTGGAATCGGAAATTATAAGTATCGTTTACTTAGGCGGAGACAGATAAAGATTGAAACGGAAGCGTGGACACAAGCAACGAATGAGTACAAGGATCTACTTGCAGAGATGTGTCAGCATAAATTGGCACCAAATTTGCCATACATGAAGTCATTGTTTCTTGGTTGGTTTGAGCCGTTTCGTGATTGCATTGCTAATGAGCAAGAATTGTGTAAACAAGAGAACAAAAGGGCTAATTATGCGCGTTATTTTGGTCAGTTGCCGGCTGATATGATGGCTGTTATTACAATGCATAAGTTGATGGGATTGATGATGACATCGGATTATTATGGTAGTGCTAGGGTGGTTCCAGCTGCTTGTATTATTGGTGAAGCTATTGAAAACGAGGTTAGGATTTATAAATTTTTGGAGAAAACAAGAAAGAAGAAGTTGGATGAAGATAAGGCGAAAGAAGGCGGCGAAGCTGATCCTGAAGCCATAAAACAAGCACATTTGAGGAAAAAAGTAACGAATTTGATGAAAAAGCAAAAGCTACGACAAGTGAAGCACATAGTAGAGGGACAAGATGGTTTCAAGCCATGGGGACAGGATGCTCAAGCTAAGGTTGGGAGCCGTTTGATTGAATTGTTGGTTCGGTCAGCTTATATACAACCACCTATCGATCGATTAGATTATGGTC
This sequence comes from Papaver atlanticum, assembly GCA_023531105.1. NCBI lineage: Eukaryota > Viridiplantae > Streptophyta > Magnoliopsida > Ranunculales > Papaveraceae > Papaver > Papaver atlanticum. The sequence continues at coordinate 96,965 of JAJJMB010008110.1, read as the reverse complement.
CACCTGATATTCGACCAGCATTTAAGCATTTTGTCAAAGTCGGAAAGAAAGATGCACAAGGATCTAGTAGAAGGTATGGAATTATTGAGTGTGACCCTCTGGTTCGCCAGGGAATGGAAAGAACAGCAAGGCACATGGTGATTCCTTATATGCCCATGTTGGTGCCACCAGAAAATTGGATCAGGTATGATAAAGGGGCATATTTGTTTCTACCATCTTATGTGATGCGCACACATGGATCAAGGCAGCAGCGTGAAGCAGTCAAGAAAACACCACAGAAGCAGCTTGATTCAGTATTTGAGGCCCTGAATATCCTTGGGAATACAAAGTGGCGGGTGAACAAGGTGTTACTTGAAGTAGTTGACCGTATATGGGCTAAAGGAGGCAAAGATGCTGGTTTCGTTGAACGTGCCGATGTGCCTCTACCAGAGAAACCGACAATAGAAGATGAAGAGGCACTCAAGAACTGGAGACAGAAATTGAAAGGCATCAAGAAAGAGAACAGTGAAAGGTATTCTCAACGGTGCGACGTGGAACTCAAACTTGCTGTAGCCCACAAAATGAAGGCCGAGGATGGTTTCTACTATCCACACAACCTTGATTTCCGAGGACGGGCATATCCCATGCACGCATACTTAAACCATCTTGGACCAGATTTATGCCGGGGTATCCTTGAATTTGCGGAGGGACGCCCTCTTGGAAATTCAGGCTTGCGGTGGTTGAAAATACATCTGGCCAATTTGTATGCTACTGGTGGTGTTGATAAACTATCTTATGAGAGTCGACTAGCTTTTACAGAGAGCAACTTGGATAACATATTTGATTCTGCAGACAGACCTCTCGAGGGTAACCAGTGGTGGTTGAAGGCAGAGGATCCATTCCAATGCTTGGCAGTTTGCATTAATCTCTCAGAAGCATTGAGAAGCTCTTCACCAGAAACTACTATATCACATATTCCTGTACACCAGGATGGTTCATGTAACGGCTTACAACACTATGCGGCCCTCGGAAGAGATAAATCGGGAGCAGCTGCAGTAAATTTATTTGCTGGAGAAAAACCATCAGATGTTTACTCAGGAATTGCCGAGAGAGTTCGTGAAATTATGCAGGATGATGCCCAGAAAGATCCTGGTGCTTACCAGAACGCATTGCATGCCAAACTGTTAATTGAAAAGGGGTTGGTGAACAGGAAATTGGTGAAGCAGACTGTGATGACATCAGTGTATGGTGTTACTTACGTAGGTGCCCGTGATCAGATTAATAGTAGGTTAAAGGAACAAGATCCAGCCACTGATAATAAAGAGCAGTTTACTCTAGCTTGTTATGCAGCAAAAGTCACCTTAACTGCCTTAGAGGAAATGTTTGAAGCCGCACGTCGTATCATGAAGTGGCTAAGTGATTGTGCAAAAGTGATTGCCTCGGAAAATCATCCAGTGCAATGGATCACTCCTCTTGGACTTCCTGTTGTCCAACCGTACCGCAGATTACGAAGGCATAATATTAATACTTCCCTTCAAGTTTTAACTTTGCAACGGGAAACTGACAATGTCATGATCCAGAGGCAGAGAACAGCATTTCCACCGAATTTCGTCCATTCCCTTGATGGGTCCCATATGATGATGACAGCACTTGCTTGCAAGAGAGCTGGGATAAACTTTGCAGGAGTTCACGACTCATATTGGACGCATGCATGTGATGTCGATGAAATGAACAGGATACTCCGTGAACAATTTGTTGAACTCTATGATCAACCTATACTAGAAAACTTACTGGCGAGTTTCCAGAAATGTTTTCCTACTTTGGATTTTCCTCCTTTACCAGAGCGCGGAGACTTGGATTTAAAAGAAGTTCTAAAGTCACCATTTTTCTTCAACTAAAATGAAGTAGCCAATGCAGTATAGTCTGGAGTTAATTTAATATTGGTGCTTGACATATTCTACTGTCTACATGGGGATACATTTATGGGTCTACATGTGGCCTGAAGAGAATACTCTCTTGTCCACCTTATGAGATTGAAGTTTGAAGTGTCAAGGAATGTAAGTTTATGGACTCCAGAGATTGAGTTGAGAAACTCAGGGTTGTGCATACATCTGGCATAGAGGCTAATCTGCCACAAGACTTTAAAGATAAGCTTGGTGGTGCAGTGGAATTCCCAACATTCTCAAGCTTGTGACTACCATAACCATCCAAATTGACAGAAGTACGCTCGCGTCCTAATGATCGAATTGGTAACATTTTAGCGCAGCTTGTTAGTTGGTAGTCTTGAAGTGGCGACGGGGGATTCTTTGAGCAAATATCAGGTGAGTTTTCGTAAAAATTTTATGGTCTCTTTGATCTATATGATTACTTATATAAGTGTATATGCAAAATCAATTGTGCAGAGTGAAATATCTGAAATATTATTGGCCAGTTCTGGTAGTTTAGCGTTTGTCAGTATTATTCCGTTTATTTCAGTAATTACTTGGGGTTTTTCCCACTCAAATATGAAGATATGTTTCATTTTTAAAATCTTCAGATGAATGTTTGAATCTCCTTGGATTCGAAATGGACTCAAGGCCATTTGGCTGATTTGCAATAATCTTGGGAGTTTAACAACCATGTTAAGGGTAATGGTTAAACTCATTTATTGTTTTATATTTGATTACTGCTGAAAATCAGGTTATGAGCTCTTTTCTCAATCTGTTTTCGGCTTTATATAGTAAGTAAGTCAAATCTGAGTGTCCTTTATCTTTCATTGTACAGAGGTGTGCAGGCCAAGTCTGGGAGATGTTGATTGACAATCAACTCGTTGATTTCATAACATAGCATCTAGCAGCTCACTAAGAAGAAGTTCGATATGTATCGATATAGGTATTCATTCTCCCTAACTAAGGCCAGTTATTCGTGTTCTCGTGTATACAACCTGTCTCCAAGTGTATCATTCAATATCCAAACTTCAGTTCCGGTAGTGAAGGTGATTCTTGTGAGTATAAACCTATCTTGAGTGTGTCAATTCTATCCCTAATTTTCAGTTGTAGTTACAGTTATTCTCGAATATATCAAATTTGAATTTTCACATAAAAACCTTTCATCTTTTTAATTCATAGCCTTGCCTATATCTTGTAATGTGACACAGTCACTTCAGGTGAGCGTGCTTCTAATTTTTCTATTGGTTTGAGCACGGATGGAATTCATGACATTCTGCCATTAAGGCTGAGTGGATGGATTCTCTTCACACGAAATTTCCCCTTAGAATCTTCAGAATGTGTTGGAGACATTCTGAATTAATGCTCACCCTGGCAGAGGAGTACTATAAACCTTGCTCGGAGGGTAAGTAGTACCATCTCTTGGTTCAAAGAAGGTTGCATCGCACACGGGAGAATAAGGAGACTGGGATGCCACTATACAAATTATTTTCCCTTCATGAATAGCTTTCACACATCGGTGATAGGTGGATAGTCCGACTTCGTTGTCATGGAGCCAGGGACGACCGAAAATCATACGAAACTATCATATGATTTTGAGTCGTCCCTTGCTCCATGACAATAAAGTCATACCATCCACGTATCACCAATGTATGAAGGCTATTCATGAAGGGAAAGTAATTCGTATAGTGCAACCTATCACCTGTCATATGATTGTATCTCAGTCAACTATTCTCCTGTGTATGATGCAACCTTCGTAGAACCAAGATTTATAGTAATCCATTGCCTGGATGGGCATCAATTCAGAACTCTGCTGATCTACCGTCTCCAATGCATTCTGAAGATTCAAAGGGGAAGAAAAAAGTAGTTTCGAAGAGCGTGTTTAATTTTCACCCTTCTATTTCTGACATTCACCAACAACATCTCTACTCTCCAAACCTACACAAGTTACTCTCTTATGATTCCCTCCCTGCTAAAACTAGCTCTTCTCCTCTTTTGCGGCTGGTAAATACTTGAACGGTTCTTAGGCAAGTGTTTGATATCAATCAACTTCAATATCCTTCACTTAGGAGACAGATGAAAATTCCAGAGAAAGCATGGGAATAAGCTGGACGAAAGAGTATAAGGGTCTTTCTTGTGGGTTCTCGCCTTTAGATGATTTCTGATTCTCTCCTCCCCTGTCTCTGTCTTACCTGAAAGGCTGAAACTATGTAAGATGAATCCTGACATTGAATTTTTGTACCTCAAGATGGAAACTTTTATTGTACTCTACTAACTTTTATTTGTCATCTGTAGCTTGGAAGTTGGAGTGTGAAGGTGGAGTATCTATCTGCTGGTTGGCTGTGCCTGATACATTTTGCTGGACGAAATATCTTTATTATCGGCTTTCAGGAAGATTAGTGATTCTTTTGCCCTGAATTTGTTACTAACATCTCAATCTATTATGTATTCAGGTCTGTGGTGCGTCTAACAACCAAATAACTTCCCCTGAATTTCGTATAGCTTAAAAAAAGTGTACATGCCAGATGTGATGGCAGCATTGTGACTGCAAGGTTGGTAGTGGAGTGGGGTTGAAAGTGGAATTGGATACTTAATATAGTCTGTTTAAGGAGAGATTGGGTATGGTATGGTAAGTGAGGCTCTTGCATACAAGTTTCCTTTTGTATTTGCATGGAGAGATCATTTGAACGGAGGACCATTATTCAGAATTATGCTCGAGGTACAAGTCATTCACTGGTATTTGTTCTTTACCTATTTTTTTGGCTATTTATCAAATTTGAGTTTCAGTGAAGCTGACATTAACTTCTGTTAATATTCCTACCAGATTGGCATTAAAATGATCACAAAGGATTGTTCACTAAACGTTGGACACCTTCCCATCGACATGCAGCTACTCTGATGCCGTCTAAGAAGGAGCTGAAAGGTATTCTTTTGCTTGGCATGGTGATTGTATCCAGTAAGATTAAAGTTATAGAAAGAGGAGTTGTTTCCAGTTCCCTGATAGAGATATTATGAGTACATCAGTCTTTATAGAATTTAGAGTTTCCCAACACAGGCTAAACTATTTAACAACAAGTTTGCACTGATGTGCCTCTTCTTCGTCTCCACTATGACGATATCAGGACTCAATCTTTCTCTGTTCATAGCATCTTCATAATATCCATGTTCTGAAATATGTGTCTTTGTTTGTGGTTTTATAATTCTTACCACCACTATTTTGCATTCCAATTAACAGGACCAAACCAATTTTTTATGCGAATAACAGTTGATACTTAATAGACACGAAGGGTTACTCCATCAAGTTGGCAAGAGTGTCATGGTGAATCATAATGGGTCATTTGACTCCTTTCCAGACCTCCAAACTTCGAGTCGTCTCTGATGATTATGTGTTGAGTTTTTGGATTTCTTTGCACCTTCAAATGCTTTACATAAGCAAAAGCAATTATCTGAAAAGTTAGGATTATACAGTTTTAGTCATATCATATTGTTTAAGGTCAATTATTGTTTGGATATACATGCGAATGTCTGAATCATTGAACAAATGGTTGTGACTTTTAGTTGGTCCCAAATGGCGCATAATCATAATGGGTTTCTTATACGCATCATAGTGTTTGTTTTAAACTCTGTAGGGATTCTCCACCGCTCTTCTCCTTGTGACACAATGGTTTGATCTTGTCTCTTCCTTTATATTATATAAGCAGATATTTTGTATAGAAAAAGATATGGTGCAGAAATATGTAATGCAGTTAATTGATAATGATTGTTTTAACACTGTCCATGACAAATAATTGAGTAATATTTAGGTCGATGTCGGATTTTAGATTTCTGGTATATCATCTCTCCTCTTTTATTCCGACCTAATCTAATCTCATTCATTATTGGAGAATGCTTCATTTAGTATGGTGTGCATTATTAACTAAAGGCCGATTGCACATGGAAACCCATGCTCAGGGGCATTGGGCAAGGAGAGGTTGTTTGTTCCCCAACTTGTCAATGGGGGTGGCCAAGTTTTTCTTAGTTTTATCTTTTTATTCATTGTTTGCTTCCTGTCATGCTCCTTCCAGAATAAATACTTCGATCCTACTAATGACATTGATTTGAAGATTCATTGTATTCGAGTGCTTAGACCCTGAGTTATTCGTGGTTGTTACAGGTTACCAAATTCCGCAGGGGACTTGATTTGATAATCCCTCGTTGAATTCGGTGACCCGCTGTAGCAGCGTTGCTGTTATTTCTTTTTAAATTTATTTATTTCTCTTCATTTTATTTAGTATAAAACTTTAGAGGTCAAGGCCAATTTAGACCAAGTTAATTGCATATTGGGTATGTGGCTGCAAAATGTGTTTACTAATGGAAGAATATTCTTCCGTGGATCAATCAAGGTGCACGCGGCAGTCAGAGATGTTAGTGTTCGGAAACTTTAAACTAAATATTATTTTCCTTCCTAGTGATAATTGGATTTTTCTCTTTAAATTAGATTAGTAAATTAAATTGTAATTAAGAATGCGGTAGGCCAGTAATGCACTGATCCGGCTTTTCGCATTCAATAGTTCTACACCTATTGAGAAAAAAAATCATGTAAATTTTAAGTTAACTGTGAAAGTCATATCTCTTACCAGTATAATCATTACCCGCAGGAAAAGCCTTCGAGGTAATGATTTTTGTTTTTCATCTGATCATTAGAAAGTGTTGTGTCATCTTGATTTAAAATAAAGTGTAACAAGAAACAAACCTAATATCAAACCAGGTGGGTGATGGATATGTTTCCTACTTTTGTGGATAGCCATTATTAACTTTTGGCTTATAGCCGGTGGCAGGAGCCATCTTAACTTTTGAAATGCCCTTTGACTATTTTTCACATAATTCACTCAATGCCCTTTGACGAATTTAGCTCATGGATGTTTAAATAAGTAACTCGATATTATTACAGACTTTATCACCCGTATCAAGCCGGTGGTAAAATCTTTGAATGGTACACCATACTAGTTTATGTTACACTTCTGAAACACAGAGCGGAATCCGGGCAACGGTGAACCTTTTTAGGTAATAAATTTGATACGACCTACTAGAAAAAGCAAAACATGCTAGTGTTGGTTTTTTACTCTTTAGAGAGTTGGGTAATTTTCTAATAGTGCGTTTGGATACGAATTAATCTGTTTATGACATCTGTTTCTCCATAAATAGAAGTATGAAGCCCTTTTTATGATATCTGTTTCTCCAGAAATAGAAGTATGAAGCCTTCTAGGAGTTGTTCTGAAAAATTATTACCAAACTAACTTGTGATTTTTTGACTTCCAGAACTCGAAAAGTAACTTCTGAATGTACACCCAAACACCGTGTAAATCGCATGTAGCTATTTAAATAAAAAAGAAAAGATACATAAGCAAACAACAGACTGCCAGGTGGACCCTTGAAGAAAATATCTGAGTTGAATCTTGATGAGTGAGACACCAAATGGGGAAAAACAAGCAACCTTTAGTGACTTGGTCTCTTGATTTATTCAGAGTGTCATTGATGATTGACTTGAGCAACTGGGCAAGTGCCGTTCTCATTTGACGCATTCTTAAGTTGCCTTTTCTAACAAATATACATGACAGCACACGCATGAGAAGCAACCATGCATGCACCTTTTCTTTTCTTTTCTCCCACCCCCTTTCTTGACTTATATTCCTCCAATCCTTCTATATATACCCACTCACCCCGGTTCTTTTCCTCTCATCAGAATCTTCAACAAGAAAGAAAGAAAGAAAGAAAGTTGAATACATACACTACAAAAGATCAAAACTTTCTTTCTTTCTAATCAAATTTCTCTAGCAAATAACAATGGCTGGTTCATTATCAAACACCAAAATTGTACTCACTGCTCTCATTGATGGTATTTCTCTATCTATCAACAGGTATACACACAATTCACCCCATTATGGAATATTATCATACAAATTTTTCTGATTTGTTCTTCATATTTATAGTTTTGTTGTTATTGACATATATAAATGATGTTTTTGTAGAACTCGAGGTATTACATCAGTAGCATCACAAGCCGTTGGATCAAGTGTAGTAAGAGGAGTAAAAGTGAAAAAACCATCAACAGCAGTGACAGAAGAATCTTCATGGGTTCCTGATCCAGTTACTGGTTATTACAGACCAGAAAACCATGCTGATGATATTGATGTAGCTGCACTTAGAGAGACACTCATCAACCAGAAGATCAACCATCACTGATGATATTGATGTAGCTGCACTTATCATGGCAGAAGTTGGATATTTTTTATGTTTTCACCAAGCATGATGAATTTTGTTGGCCGGAACCTACAGTTTTTGGGAAAGGCCTGCTGAATTCTGATTTTCCACTTTGTTCGTGTTGGGAGTCTACTACTCTATACATCGTCTCTAGGCGTTTTTTTACTTACGTGTGGTTGTCACTATCTTGATATGTGAATTGTTGAACTCAGAAATTAAAATTGTTACGTCGATCATGGCCCGTCTCTACAGTTTTGTATGTGCCTGTTATCCACTATGGCGATATCAGGACCTCATCTTTCTCTGCTTGTAGCATCTTCATAATCATCATGTTCAAAAATATGCGTCTTTGTTTGTGGTTTTATAATTTTTTCCACCCCCAGGGTTCCAGCAGATATATATTTTTATGTGAAACAGTTGATACTTAGTTGTGGTAACCAGGTGATGATGACAGTGATCTGAGTTTTAAATTCGTCAGCACCATATTATCATCGATAAAAAAGGAAAAAAAGAAACTCACAAAACACGTAGGGAAATGGTTGCTCCATCAAGTTGGAGAAAACACGTAGGTATAGCCATTATTAATAATCAGGAGAAAAGATTGTGGGTGCAAAATACCGCACAACCAACAGTAATGTGAAAAGATCATTTTGGTAGCAGGCGAATATAACGTGCCCAGTATGTCTCTGCTGACGTGTGCAATGATGTCACCAAGTCACACCAAACATGTGAAGATCAGCGCGGTATTTACGAGGGTTAGCGCGATGATTATTATACAGGGCGATCTTAACGCCCTCCCAGATCCGAAATTATGGGTTTTATTAGCTGTCCTCCACTATGTAAACCCTATAAAAGGGACATGAAGCCATTGTAAAGAGGGGGACCTTTTTAGAGAGTTTGTATAAGAAATTTAAGAGAGAGTCAAATTAGGGTTTTCTTAGTTTGTATTTGGAATTTATTTATGTTTTTAATGAAAATAACTTAGGGATTTCATCGTGATGTCTTAGATTTATTATTAAGATCACTTGGGTGTAGGTTGTAGGATTTCCTACTACTACAAGATTCATGAATCAAGTGTCAGAGTTAGGATTTTAGTTTTATTCTTATCATATTGTTTGGATATACATGGGAATGTCACTCATTGAACTTTTAGTTGGCCCCAAATGGTGCGTAATCATAATGGGTTTCTTATATACATGATAATGTTTGTCTATAGGGATTCTCCACCGCTCTTCTTCTTCTTATTCTCATGACGCAATGGTTTGATATTGTCGGTTCCATATAATATAGGGACAAGAGGTAAAATGCCTCAAAATCGATCCCCACTTTGTCAAAATGCCCCGTATGTTAGGAAATAAATAAAAATGTTCCAATCCGTTACTTTTGGGGCATTTTAATTAAAATTGGGCATCTTGACCGGTCAATGGAGTTTTGAAATTCCATTTTTATCCTTTTTAATCAAAATGCCCCAATCCTCCACCGCCACTACCACCACCACCACCAAACGAACAACCACCCACCACCACCGCTGCCACCACCACCACCGCCGCCACCACCACCACCGCCGCCACCACCACCACTATCACTAGAACAACCACCAACACCAACACCACCACCACCACCACCACTAGAACAACCTCCACCACCACCATCACCACCACCTGAACCCTAAATCCTGAATCCTAAACCCTGAACCATAAGCCATGAACCCTTAATTTTAAATATTGAACCCTAAATTATGAACCATGTACCTGAAGGGCAATTTCGACTACTTAACCCTCTCTAACGGAAAATTTAACGGATTAGGACATTTTGATTCATTTCCTAACGCCCGGGGTATTTTCACAAGGTTGGGATCGATTTTGGGGTATTTTGCCATTTAATCCTATAATATAAGCAGAAACAATGTATAGAAAAATCAATAGGCAGCTAGCTACTGCACAAATGTGTAGTGCAGTTAGGTGATAATGATTGTTTGCTAATTGACTATGACAAATAATAGTAATACTTTGGTTGATATTGGATATTAGGATTCTGGTATATAATCTCTCAGTTCTCATTCATTACTGGGGAAAACACTTCATTAAGTATGGTGCAAGGCCAGTTGCACATGGATGCTTGTGCTTAGGGGCATCCAAGGCAACGGGAGGTTGTTCGCCCACTTAATGGGTTTCCAATTTTTCATTGTTTGCTTCCTGTCATGCTCCACCAAAATGAATACTTCGTTCGTTCTGCTTGACAATGATTCGTAGATTCATTGTATTTGAGTGCTTGGACGCCCCTGTTCAGTGCTTGGACTCCCCAGTTCTATTCGTGGTTCTTAGGGTTACTGTATTCTACGGTGATTACGAATCAAGTAAATCTTGCAGCAGCCTTGGTGTTATTTTTTGATTCAATTTATCTATTGAGAGAGGTATGTATTTTTTTTTCATTTTATTTACCTGCCTAATTTGGGGCCTGTTACTACATGACAAAATAAGACATTTTTGAAGTAAAATTAGATACCCCTTAACCAACTATTTTCTTTAATGGCTAATTTGTCCTTGATTAATTAGTGTTAATTCGGTTTATTAATAGATGTTTAATCCTATTAATCTAGAAATCAACTAATGTTGATTCATCACCAAAACACGATAAAAAAAATTCTTTCGAAAACACTACCCAGAATCGGTTTACGTTCATGCACTCGTAAACCGATTATGAGTTGGTGTTTCGTTATTTATGAAGGATATCCATAATCGGTTAAAGTATTGCATAAATAAAATCCGTTTCTAACAATTGGGTTTTTCCTAGTCACATACACACCGATTGTTTCACATAATCGGTTTATGTGAACATCCACATAATCCGATTCTAACAACAACAAAAAAACATACAGAAAACTGAGTCTCTTTTATACCATAATCGGTTTATGTGGGCATTAACTTATACCGATTCTGGTTAAATTTCCTTCGACCAGAAAACACATTCAGGACAATCGATTGACGTGTTCATGAACATCGACCGATTGTCATAGGAATCGGTAAATATGGACATGAACGTCGACCGACTATGTTAAACACAATAACCCAAGATTATTTGTAGTTTTCAATCTTGAATAGATAACTCAGTCGAAAGTAAAGAGATATAAGTTGCAATCGACGATGTTTAATTTAATTTTTACTTTTAAGAAAAAAATGGATGATGAAATTTCTTTTAAATCGATCGATGTTGTTAGAATCTATGGATGAATTTGAATTTGAATTTGTGAGAAAAATGATGTGAATAGGTTTTTTTTTGAAACGGTTTTAAATTTAGAAAAGTAAAAATTAGGATTGAATTTTAAAAATGAGGGTACTTTAGTATTTTTATCTACTTTTGTCAGGTAGTGGTAGTTCCCAAATAATCCTAGTCCCCACACTAGCCGGGTTTATTTAGTAAAAATCGTTGACATTTGACAGGACACTTTAGACCAAGTGTATTCCGCATTGAATATGTGGCTGCAAAAGGTATTTGGATATGCGGAAACTCTACATGTGAAAAATACTATAACCCCCCTACTATATGGGTTTAACATATAGAAACCCCACAAAATGGATCCTTCATTGTCAACTCCATACTTTAGAAAAATGATATTCCTAGGCCTAGAATAACAAATTTTCTTCAGATCTGGCCCATAATTTTATATTATGTATTTTGATATTGACAAAACTACCATTTTCTATTTAAAGAAGGGAAATATCAGAAGATATTCTCATTTCTCCATCTTCTTTGTCTCTCATATTTCTCTCTCTCTCGGTTGCAGAGAAAAACAATTCTAGGGTTTTCTGAGATTTAGTTTCATCTTCTCATGTTAGATTCTCTACTGCAACAACTCATTAGATATTTTCATTTCTTATTTCATTTCCTCTCTCCAGTTCTTACAGAAACACTTTCTAGGGTTTCTAAATTGATTTTGAGCATAGACAATTGATTCAGAGACAATCGATGACGACGATAGAGATCATAAATCACCATCAGGACATGGAGGAGCATCAGTTGCAGTAAAAGATAATGGATCCGAGAAACAAATATCAGTTAATTGATCTGCAGATTCAACACAAGTTCATCAGCAAGCTAAGTGCAGATAAGTATTATCTTCTATCAATGATTATGCTTCAATTGAGAGATTTTAGTTTATTTATTCAGAAACAAATCTGAGAAAAAAACTTTTCAAAATCGAAGTTAGATCTTAGATTTACATTCATCTACTCTCTCTGGTTGTATCAATGGAATATTTTTGAAGAATATTGAACAAAATTTTCAGATCTGCTATTCGTCAAAATCATCGTAACTCTTAATTTCAAGTTGCGATTTAAAAACTGATTAAGGATTTGATATCAGCGACTCATCATCTCTATTACCCGTAGATTTGATTTGAATTTTATTCACTTTTAATTTTCGATTTCATATGTTCTTGGTAGATATGAAACGGAAGTTGTTTTTGAATGATGTTGGGAAGCGGCATTTAGATGAAGTTTTTGCTGCTAGAGAACTTTTTGCTTTTGTTAAAATTTGTGGATTTAGGTTGAATTGGAAACCGTAGTCAATTATTTACTAGATGCTTTGATTTGATGAAATTTTCCAGTGGAAGATATGTCATCTGTGAAGCACAAGGACCGGGCAAGACGACTTGAGTGAATTAAGCATTGAAGAACTGCGTGGACTAGAGAATTTTTTTGATGAGTCTCTGAAAATCGTCGCAAAAGGAAGGTAAATCTAATGTGATAAGAAGATCTGCAATGATAATTTATAGCTGCAATTTCAAAATTATGATATTCATTTTTGTATGCCTCTAACTGCAATTCAATTAGTGAACTAATTCTTGACTTAATAGAACATTCTTAACATTGGATCTATAGTCCGTAATTCGGTATAGCGGTTGTATTTATTGGTTCTATGTAGATATCTTGCTTATTGCCTGAAAATGTCCCATACTCGATAAAGCATATACGATTGTGATTTAACACCATAACATCTGACATACGGGGGTTCCTATGTTACTGCCCGTTTAGTTAGAGGTCAACAACTTTGTGAAACCAAGACATTATTGGTGTTCCATGATAAGTTCATCACATTTTCATTTCGTTGATTTCGCTTACTCATATTCTCCCATTTTGTTCAATTGAAATTGAGCTTTTGTTTGCCGCATGAATTGGAATCGTGTAATTGACTCATTCTGAACATGAAACTGCCTTACCATAATCGCATTTGATTGCAAGCTAACTAGTTCGATCTGTTGTTATTGAGTAACAAGATCATGTTCTGACCAGTCGGACCAATATCTTCACCATAAAAGTACGTATATACAGTACAACACTTTCTTTTCTATTCTCTTATAGCTTTCTTTCATGTATCATTTCCTTCACTTCCAAGGATTTGCGTCATTTTGCTCTCTTTTGCAGGTTAGAAACTTAGAGGAAGCACAAAAACATCTCCTATGCTTAGTATGTGTAAGTTTCAAACTCAACAATAATATGTATCTTCACTAGTAGGTCCTTTCAATTTGAGTATTATAACACCACTGATGTGGTTGATTGAAAGTTCTAGACAGGTGAATTATAATTATATCCTTGTGCTATTGGTCTTAGGGTAAAAAAGTGGAGCCCTACTATCCAGTTCCTGCTGAGAATGAAGAAGACCATTATCCTGAATATGTAAGTGCCGAACCATTTATGCTCTCCAGAGGTTGTCTTTTTGAATTTAAGGTAGACACTTAGTAGGATTCAATGGATGCTATTGCTTTAAAATCTTAATCGGGAAATTCTGTATAAAGGGTAAGCGTTGGTAGGGACTATTAGCTTTAAATATATGATGCCTTCAGACTTTACGAGTGCTATATGGATGTGTAAATACTAGTTACACATGTTAATTGGATGTGTAACTTCTATTTACACAAGCTTATTAGATGTGTAGCTACTAGTTACACAAGCTAAATACATGTATAGCTACTAGTTACACATGCTAAATAGATGTGTAACTTATAGATACACATGCTAATTGGATAGGATAGAAAGTCTAAGTTTTTTTTTGTGCAAGCTCTTATGGAATGGGATATCGTGCAGATTTGATGACACTGTAAATTGTAACAATACGATGCATAGTCTAATAAGATTATTTTGCATCTGCATGAATTTGAACCTAATTTTTTTTATTCTTAGTTTGATTATGTGTAGCTGGAGTTATACCTTTCGTTGTAGCATGAATCAAGTTTAGCAAAAGAATTGTAAGTCTACTATATCTTCTTGTTCAGTATAATACTGTGATGTTAACATTGTGCAGTTAGGTTATAAATTCCGATTTATATTAATCTGTTGCTAAACCGCAACAAAATGCGACTGAATCTGTTCAATAAATGCATGGGAATCTTAAGAATGTAACATCTAGGATTGGTGATGAAACCGAAATTTCATTGTATGCTTAGATTGGGGAAGGGAATGGATGATTCAGGTAATATTTCCTTTCTAGAATTGAGCAAGCTAGATGTTGGGAGTATTGTTTATGGTTGTTGCTACGGAAATTTGAGTTTCATCTTATTAATCTCCCTTTAGAGGGCTTGTCTTCGTTACACCTAATGGCATATCCAAATGTTACACATGCTAATGAGATGTGTAGTTTATAGTTACACATGCTAATTGATGGGATATAAAAGGTTAGGAATGTGTAACTCTCATTTGTACCAGTCAAACGCACGTGTAACTCCTAGTTGCACTAATGAGACGCATGGGTAACTCCAAGTTACACTAGTCATATGCATGTGTAACTAGGAGTTACACAAGATAAGATAAGTTATCAAGTTCCTTTTTGTGATATTTGTTATTCTCCTTGTAATTGTTCTATAATATTATTTCATTCTTTCTGTTCATCCAATTTAATCCCATGGATGCTTATTTTGTTGTAGATATGGAAGCATTTGTAACGGGGAAGACAAGAAGGGAAGGAACAATCTCGATTAGAGGATTTCGTGGCTCATTTCTAGGATTTCGTTTTACATATCTAGTGTTCCAACTCGTTTATTGTATTCAATAACAGCTAATTAATAGATAAACAGAGAAATTATTGTAAATGAATATTAAAGCAATACATGTATTTTTTTTTTTCCCGTGATGTGTAACTGTTGACTACACATGCATATATGCATGTGTAACTTTTAGTTACATACTTCCAGATACACAACATGAATGTGTAATTTTTATGCATGTGTAACTTCCAGATACACTTGCAATATGCATGTGGTCGGAGGTGGTGGTGGTGGTCGTCGACGGCGGCGGCGGCGGTGAGCGTTGGTCGGTCGGTGGTGGTGGTCGGAGGCGGTGGTGGTCGGAGGTGGTTGGCGGTGGCTGTGGTGGTCTGAGGTGGTGGGAATATCATCACATAAAATTTTAATAATATTGGGCATATATTTAAATTTTATTTAATTATGGGCTTGACAATATCCATAAGGGTACCGACGTCTTTTAATAATTTGGGGCCTAGATTTAAACTTCTTTTAATTAAGGGCTTGATATTATGGGTTATCCATGGGTGGGGCCTTAGCCTAAAAACCCCACTCTACATTGACCGAAAAGAAAATCCCGAAATTTCCACACCCAGACACAAACGCTAGGGCCCACCTACTACTTTCACGTATCCAAATGCTGAGAGTTTTTCTAGGGTCCGTTCGATCCCCTATCAGGAGAAATCACGGTGTAGAGTTGGGTGAGTGTAGAATCACTCTTTGGATATGTGGGTGAAAAGTGTATATTTACTAATGGGAGGATAGTCTAATGTGGATCAATCAAGGTGCACGCGGCAGTCAGAGATGTTGGTGTTTGGAAACTTTAGATTAAATATTACTAGTTTCCTTCTTAGTGATAATTGGAAGTTTGTCTTTCCAATAATATACTCTATATATTTGTTTTAGTAGGCTAGAAACTGACTTTTTGGGGTTGAAAGTTGCTTGTAGAACACCTATTGGCTTTTACAGCCAACCAGATTTACCTGCAGGATTTAAAATTTCTATGATGGATCAGTTAATCATTTTTGTTTTGCATATGATGAATAGAATTTAGAAGTATCGTGTCATCTTTGATTTAGGTCAGGTTGCTTTATTTGTTAAGAATCTAGTTTTAAAATAAAGATGTAACAGGAAACCTAACATCAAGCCAGTGGGTGATGAAGATAGATCCACATGTTTCCTACTTTTGTTTAAAGGTACGTAAAGCCATTAAGTAGGAGAAAAGATTCATGATTCAAGCATGATTGATCGACAACTTTTTTGGCTTATAGCAGGTCGCAGGAGCCATCTTAACTTTCCCAAGATGTCCTTTGACTATTTTTCACATTTTTCACCGAATCCTCTTTAACAAGTTTTAGCTCGTTGGCAAACATACATTGGCAATGCATTGCATGATTGCATCCTGCAATTAGGGGTTGACTTTTTGGGTAATATGGTTTCTACTTTTGTAAGAACGAACAGACTTTAGGATATAATTGTAATACTCCGATATTCGGCAGTGGTTGGTCGAATGAAATATAAGTATTGGTATGTCCTTTCTTAATAGAGTTGGCAGAAAACTCTGCAGTTAAGCGTGCTCAGCGGATTATTACAACAGTCTATGGGTTTTTCATGTTCGCTTGCTCTTAGATGCAATGATAAGTATTTTTTCTTATTGTTAGCTCATGGCCACGGTGATTAGTATTTTTTTCAAAGGTAAAATCATTGATTAATTGGTCGAAGGCTAAATCCATTGCATAGTGAATTTTTTTTTTTTTTAGGAAGAGGCAGGTTTCTAATGACGCACAAGTCCGGTTAAGATTTGGCAAATCTGGCAGCTACCAGATTCAACACATTCCAGAGATTTGGGAAATCTTCTACAACAACTCTGACTACTTCTACTGGATGAAGTCAGTCGTACTACCCAGTCTTCCCTTATCTTGTTTACGTGTACAGTTAGTTTTTATCTTATAGTTCCCTCAATGTATAAATACGTACATATGAAATCAATGAAATTAAGAACTTGATAATATCTTCCATAAATCTAAAAGTTTCCAGTCCAAGTAGTTGCACAAAAAAAAAAAAAAAAAAAAAAAAGCATCCCCACTCATGTGGGAACCGGTTTTGATTAACCCAAGTCGTTGGTATTATCACCCAACGATTTTATCAGTAGTCTCGTTGGTATCCATCTACACTTATTTGAGTTTGGCACGAGCAAATAAGCGGGCAAAAGACTGCAACGTCGATCCCTGGAGGAAAATATCTGAATTGGTTGTATTTGAATGAGATATGAAAAGAAAGCAACCTTTGGTGACCTAGTAGTCTCTTTAATGTGTGTGTGGCTAATTCAGAGTGCCATTGATTGACTTGAGCAAGTGCCGTTTTCAAGCCTACTATAGATTTGACGCGTTCTTTAGTTGCCTTCTTGAACAAATTAACATGACAAAACACACACACACAAGTAGAAACTAGCAACCATGCACCTTCTTTTTTTCTCCCACCCCCTTTCTTGACTTACAGCCCTGTTCTATAATCTTCTATATAAACCCCCATACACCCATCCTTTCTTTCTCATCAGAATCTTCAACTAGAAAGAAAGAAAGTTGTTGAACAAACAAAAAAAGATCAAAAATCTTCTTTCTTTCTAGTCTATGTTTTCTATAACAATGTCTGGATCATTATCAAACACTAAACTTGTTCTCACTTCTCTCATGGATGGCATCTCTCTATCTGTCAACAGGTATACACACAATTCACCCCATTATGTTACAAATCTAATTTGTTCCTCATATTGCCCTTGTAAATTTGTTATTAATGTCAATATTTGGATGATGATTTTGTAGATCTCGAGGTATTACATCAGTAGCAACACAAGCCGTTGGATCAACTGTGGTAAAAGGTGAAAAGGTGAAAAAACCATCACCAGGAGGAGCAGTGACAGAAGTATCTCCTTGGGTTCCTGATGCAGTTACTGGTTATTACAGACCTGAGAATCATGCTAATGATATTGATGTAGCTGCACTTAGAGACACACTCCTCAACCAGAAGACCAATCATCACTAGAAAGATCCATGCCGGCAGTAAGGTCTCATAAATGTCAGGGACTGCTAAACTTATATATCCAGCACCATGGCAAAACTCTATCTAGAACTTTGTGTTTGTACCAAGCATGGTGAATTTGTAGGCCGGAATCCATATGGGGAAAGCCTACTAGATTCTGATTTTTCACTTTGTTTTTTGTTTAAATTGATTGATAATGCCACTGCCGGTCCTTGTGCTTCTTCTATACTGTTTTCTACGTGGACAGTGCTAAATGAAATCTTAAACACGTAAATATTAATGATATAAGTTTCTTGTACGTTTTGTGATTTCGGAACGAATGAGTCTCGTTAAGTTATGACTACATACGGAAGCCATTGCGAATGGAAATCTTGTATGGTAAATTTGAATCAAGACTATAGAACTTAAAAGCATAACTTTGATTAGGATATTGCTCGCTCTCATGATTTTTAGTCGTATAAAAACCGTCATTAGCATTCTAATTCCTCTGGCTAACAAAAAAACATTCTCCAAGAAGAAATGACCTTCCCGTTCATTGAATTAAGGTATAAACAATTTTGCACTGCTGCATATTAGTTATAAATTAAGACAACCCAATAAAGAAAAGAAAATGGTCGATCGACATAGAAGGTGGTGGGTTCATTAATTTAGCAAAATAATTGTGATGATGGATACGTGTCCAAGGACTCAATTATTTTTCGGTTTGATGGCGGAAGTTCATTCATTCTTAGATTAATGATCAGATCTAATAGATTAGATATTATTTTCTTACCTTTCTTACAGTTATTCTGGTTATTCTCTACATTAACTGAAAATTATTCAGACATTAATGAAGATAATATAAAACAATCAAAGAGAGGCACAGGCTCTCTGAGGAAGATTATTCACAATTCACAATTATTCAGCTTATTCAGACATTAAGCTGAATATCACGTTCAACATGGTATCATCCTAACCTCGATCCTATTCTCTCCTTTTCAAAATTTTATTTTTTTTCTTCTAAAAATCATATGGCTGGTGATAAAAAACCTCCACATCCGGCGTTTGCTGTCACAAACATCAAAACCTTAATCCCTATTCTCCTAGACATTAAAAAGGATGAATACTCTTCATGGGTTTTTCTTTTTGAACTCCATCTTCAAGCTCACCGTCTCCTCTTTCTCATTGACGGATCAGCAACGCCAGCGGATCTTGATGCCGATACCGTAAAACAACTAGACGCTCTCTGTCGCCAATGGATGTTCTCTACCATGGCCAAAGATTTAATGCTTACCGTCCTCAAATCTGGCACCACTGCTCATGAGATTTGGAGTCACCTTAAGAAGCTTTTTCAAGACAACAAAGGTAATCGCGCTGCAACCCTTGAAAGTAAATTTGTTAATCTTAAATTTGTTGAATGTACTGGTGTTGATGATTACTGTGACAAGCTAAAATCACCGTCCGATCGATTACATGATCTTGATTTTCCCATGAATGAGAAGAGACTGGTTATCCAACTCGTTAATGGCCTTCCGGAGGAATAC
Source organism: Papaver atlanticum (assembly GCA_023531105.1). Taxonomy (NCBI): domain Eukaryota; kingdom Viridiplantae; phylum Streptophyta; class Magnoliopsida; order Ranunculales; family Papaveraceae; genus Papaver; species Papaver atlanticum. Next base: position 77,244 of record JAJJMB010008110.1, on the reverse strand, counting down.
AACACCGTTGCCTCATTCATTCAACAATCCATGCCAAGTTTTGATACTGCTCGATCACAACTTCGTACGGAGGAGATTCGTCGTTCCAAGCAAACCCTAGCAGCTCCGCCTACAGCACTGGCTGCTGCTGCTGCCTACTCTTCAAATCGTAATACACAGCGGCCAAATCGTTCAAACAATGGCCGACGTGGTCCTCGCCCTGCCTCCAGCTACAGCAACACAGTGGCTCAACCACCCCTGCTGCCAACACCAACTATGCCTCGCCTGCACACCTACCAGTCGTATTGGCCACCAAACTGGCCATTGCCCCCTTGCCCGTACCCTACAGCACCATCCTGGCAACCATCCTATTCACCCCGCAGGCCGCATAGCAACAGCAGTTCTCCACAGCAACATCACCAGCGTACACAACGCGGCAGGTCACCTGGACTTGGCCGTGGCCAAGCTTTCCTCATTACCAGCACTGAACTTCTCCAACCCGACGATATTGCAGAGGCGTATAGTTCCATGAGTCTTCAGCCACCTGATGATGCACTATATATGGATACTGGTGCCACATCTCACCTCACTACAAATCAAGGTACGCTGCATAACGTTTTCAACTCTAGCAATGTTCGTTCTATTATAGTTGGCAATGGCAACAACATTCCGGTTACGGCTAGTGGTACCAAGTTCTTAAACCTTTCTTCTCGTATTCTTCAGCTCAAAGATACCCTAGTTGTCCCTGATATTATCAAAAACCTAGTATCTGTTCATAAATTCACCACTGATAATCATGTGTCTGTTGAATTTGACCCATTTGGTTTCTCTGTGAAGGATCTGATTTCGAAGAAGACTATTCTACGATGTAATTGTTCTGGAGATCTCTATCCTATCACCAAGTCTGTCGTCTCTTATCCCACTACGTCCCTGCCTCAACCTATCTCTCTTGCTGTTTGCTCGCCCAATGTTTGGCATCACCATCTTTGCCACCCTGGCAAGGCTATCATAGATATCCTACGCACCAAAAGTCTTATTTCATGTAATAAAAGTGCATGTTCTACACTGTGTCATTCCTGTCAAGTTAGCAAACATGTTAGATTACCATTTTCTGAGTCTAATTCAAATACGTTTGCACCTTTTGATATTATTCATAGTGACTTATGGACCTGTCCATCACATGTCGAGACAGGTTTTCGATATTACCTTATTTTGTTGGATGATTTTACTAATTATCTATGGGTTTATCCTTTAAGGTTCAAATCTCAGGTTTATTCAAAATTCTTGGAATTTCACTCATTTATTAAAACTCAATTTGAGCGTGACATCAAAAGTTTTCAATGTGACTTAGGGCGTGAATTTGATAATTCTTCTTTTCATAATTTTGCTCATACAAATGGCTTTGTTTTCCGATTCTCTTGTCCTCAAACTTCCTCTCAAAATGGCAAGGCTGAGCGTATGATTCGTCGAGTCAATGACATTACTCGTACACTTATGTCTCACGCCTCCAGTCCTTCAAAGTATTGGGCTGACTCTGTCAATATGGCAGTCTATCTCCATAACATTCTTCCTACCAAAATTCTCCATTTTCGTTCTCCGATTTTTGCTCTATATGGTCGCCAACCTACGTATGATCACCACACCTCACAAACTTGCTCCCCGTTCTACTAAATGTGTCTTCCTTGGTTTTCCTATCAATCATCGTGGTTATCGTTGTCTTGATCTTGCCACTCATAAAATAATCATCTCTCGTCATGTTACCTTTGACGAAACTGTTTTCCCCTTTGCAACTATTTCTTCCACCAATTCAACAGAGTCTGATTCCTCTACTTCGCCTATCCATCACTCTTTAGCTGACAATCTTGCTTACCCGTCAGCGGCACCTTCAACCTCTTCGCCTGCTGTACACAGTACACCTATTCCCTATACTCCTCCACACAGGCGCAGACCTACGATGCCTACTGCTCCTTCCGCTTCTATTCTGCCGAGTCCAGCTACTATTCCTTCGCCTGAACAACCTACAGTTTCTGTCGCCTCTCCCAGCCAGGACTCTCCAGTTCCAACTTATGTTCAGACCTCCACTATTACGGCTCCACCCATCCTTCCCTATACTCGTCCAGTTACTCGGGCCTCGCGCGGAATTTTCTTCCCTAATCCCAAACTCAATCTTCATGTCCAGTCCAAGTATGTGATCTCTCAATTGCCTCGTTCTCACTTATATGCTCTTAGGGACCCTAACTGGAATGCGGCCATGCTAGATGAATACAATGCTATGTTGAAAACTAATACTTGGGTACTTGTTCCACGGCCATGAGATGCACATGTTATTCGTTCTATGTGGCTTTTTCGCCACAAGTTTAATGCCGACGGTTCTTTGCAGCGTCATAAGGCACGTCTTGTTGCAAATGGTAAATCCCAACAGATTGGAGTTGACTGTTTTGAAACATTTAGCCCGGTTGTCAAACCGGCTACCATTCGTACTGTGCTCACTATTGCATCTTCACGCTCCTGGCCTATACATCAGCTAGATGTCAAGAATGCATTTCTTCACGGGGATTTGACTGAAACAGTTTATATGCATCAGCCTCCGGGTTTTGTTGACCCTGCTCACCCTAATTATGTATGTCGACTACGTCGATCTCTTTATGGTCTAAAGCAGGCACCTCGTGCATGGTTTCAGCGTTTTTCCAAGTTTATTACCAATTGTGGTTTTCGGGGTAGTGTACGTGATCCCTCTCTCTTTGTCTATCAATCCGGATCCGAGACGGCATACTTACTACTATATGTTGATGATATTATTTTAACAGCAAATACTGATCAACTTCTTTGTCGTTTTATTGCATTGATGAAACGAGAGTTTGCTATGACTGATCTTGGCCCGCTGCATCATTTTTTGGGTATTTCTGTTCACCGCTCCTCTTCAGGTCTCTACTTATCTCAATAAGTCTACACGAAGGATATTATTGCACGGGCATCCATGACGACTTGTAATCCCGTGGCAACACCGGTGGATACTCATTCGAAACTCAGTGCAACTTCTGGTCCAAGAATTGAGGATCCAACTCTATATCGAATCCTGGCGGGGGCTCTACAGTACCTTACTTTCACTAGACCGGATATCTCTTATGCAGTTCAGCAGGTATGTCTGTTTATGCATGATCCTAGGGAGCCTCACATGCAGGCCCTTAAGCGGATCCTTCGTTATCTTCAGGGTACTCTTGATCATGGCTTGTTTCTATCTGCTACCACAATTTCTGGTTTAACTGCATATTCCGATGCCGATTGGGCGGGATGTCCAGATTCTCGTCGATCAACTTCAGGTTACTGCATCTTTCTCGGCGATAATCTAGTTTCCTGGTCTTCCAAGCGTCAGGCAACAGTCTCACGTTCCAGTGCTGAAGCTGAATATCGGGGAGTTGCCAATGCAGTTGCTGAGACTACTTGGCTTCGCAACCTACTTCTTGAGTTACATCTTCCTGTACGACGTGCCACCATTGTATACTGTGATAATGTCAGTGCAGTTTATATGTCTGGAGATCCTGTTCAACATCAACGCACCAAACATGTGGAGATTGACATACATTTCGTACGTGATCGCGTTCGCATTGGTGACATTCACGTCTTACACATACCCTCGGAAAATCAATATGCTGACATTTTTACCAAGGGCCTTCCTCGCCAGCTGTTTACTCGTTTTCGTACTAGTCTGAGCGTCTGCTCTTCTCCCGCTCCGACTAAGGGGGTGTAATAGATTAGATATTATTCTCTTACCTTTCTTACAGTTATTCTGGTTATTCTCTACATTAACTGAAAATTATTCAGACATTAATGAAGATAATATAAAACAACCAAAGAGAGGCACATGCTCTCTGAGGAAGATTATTCACAATTCACAATTATTCAGCTTATTCAGACATTAAGCTGAATATCACGTTCAACAAGATCATACGTAGTTTGATATTAATAATCCTCCTAGCTAGATTATTTGTGAGACACATTATCTTGTTGTCCCTTCCAACTCCACATCCTTTCATTTTAAAATGGTATGTCCTAATCCTATTATTTGTGAGACACATTTACAATTAGTTCTTTTTTGTTTAGGTAAGTTTGTTTGACCCCTCCAACTATTTGTTATCAACACTTGCTTTTTTTTTGTTGCAAAGTGTCATTATTGCAAAATTATAAATTTCATTGATTTTTGACAAAATATCCGATTTAGTTCATCTTTGACATCTAGAAGTCAGAAGTGTGATAATTTAATACATTATATATATGGTGGGTTGACACTCGGTAAACATTAAGAAATGAATTGGTAAAACTCCATTGATAATTTAATACATTATAGAAGTCAGAAGTGTGATAATTTAAATCTGTAAATTAACTTAATAAGTAAACGCGTTATTTATCTAAAAGTAGCTTAAAGTTAATTCCACGTGTTGGTTTGTTAGTGGATGGGACAGAGGACAGGGGAATCAGTCACAGAGGATCTGTACCATATACGGAAAAGTAAGCAACACCGAGTTAAGTGTACGACTATTTCAGAGTGTGTCACCCATTCATCGACATGGGCAAGTGACATTGTTGCCTTCACGAACAACAAATTAATAATATGATTTTAGGTGAATTTCCTCCGTTGTGGTTAAAAGCTGAATAAAACTCTCTTCTGAGAGCTTCTGGCCCCACCGGGGTATATTCCGACCAATAGCATCTTCCTGTTATTTCACACCACCAAAACTACGTCAAGAAATACCACCGTCCGGAAACAAAAAAAATAGGCCACTACGTCAAGAAATACCACCGTCCGGAAACAAAAAAAAACAGGCCCTCTCAATCAAAAACGATAAAAAAAGCTTAAAAAAAACAGAAACTAGAAACCCTTATTACACACGTATATACCTCATAACCGATATATATATAAAACTTTTTTCTTTTTTCTCAAACCCTTTTTTTTTCTCTTTCATTCACCGTTTCTCTTTTCTTCTCCCCCTTTCTTCTTCTCAATTCTCTTTGGTTTTTCTAATTTACTATTGATTTATTTTTGTTTTTCTGTCGCAGGTGATATACATTGATAGAGAATCTGAAAAAGGGGACTAATTCCTTGCAATTCTCAAAAGGATCAAATACGATTCACAATTTGTTGGTAAAACCTAACCCTAATGTGTTTGTTTTATTTTCTAGGTACGTTATTTTCTCAGAAGAATATGTAATCAAATACGATTCATTTTTTTTTTGGTAAACCCTAACCCTAATTTCTTTTTTCCATGTTCTCCTTTTTTATATGTGACTACGTCTTTGTTTATCTTAATCGATGAACCCTGACCTTTTCTGTATTTTTGTTCTAATTGTTTTTTTTTTGAATTGAAAGATTAGCTTAGTATGCCTCTGTTTATATTTTTGTTCTATTTGTGTTTGATTTTATTTTCCAGGTAAATTATTTGCTCAAAAGGATATGTAATCAAATACCATCCATAATTTTTTTTTGGTAAACCCCAACCCTAATCAATGAACCCTAACCTTTTCTGTATTTTTGTTCTAATTTTGTTTTTTGAATTGAAAGATTAGCTTACTATGCATCTATTTGTAGTTTAAGCTTGGCCGAACTCCGATAAATTAAGAAATATATTTTCTGAAACTTGTAAAATGATTTCCATGATATATTTCTTTGTTAAAGAAATAGTAAAGAAACTCGAGTTATTCGAGTAATGTATCGGAGGTAGAGGGCTTTTGGTGTCTTTATGAGAATATGTGGTTCATCTTTGATGTGAGTTAGTGGGAATGGGATTACAATATGTTTTCTTTGTTTTTCCATTGTAATTCTTAAGTTTTGGGCCTCAAGAAAAGAGGCGATCTTTCATTATTGGCCAGTCGAAAAAGTTTGTACTATATGTTGTTTTATCGAATGAAAATAAAGTGATTTAAGGCATGACTTTTATATTGTTGAACGTTTTAGGTGGTTGCTGCCAAAGAACATCTGAACTACATTATATTAGACGGAGAAATTGGGTACATGGCTAATGGTATAGGACTGAGAATAATTGTTTTTTTCTTGGATGTGTTGACTGAGAATAATTGCTTTTTTCTTGGATGTGTTGATGGTTGTGCCTCCGGATACTAGGTAATTATCTTTTATCAGCTTTTGTTTCCTTGATGCCTCTGCTATAGACGGAAAATAGGTTGATCTTTCTTAAACCACTTGATCCATGCAATTATCATCAATCTTATGCATTTTTAGATAGTGGAGCCAATATTACCTCTGTAATGCCATAGCCGCATTCATGTCTTATATTACCTTTTTAGTGTGGACCAGGTAGTAGTAGCATTCAAAATGTTGGCATCTGATACAAGGGGAAAGAAATCTTGGTTATCGTTTTCAGATAGGTGGTTATTTAGTCACCAACAATTGATATTACTTGAACATTTTTCGTATGTACATTTAATATTATTTAGTCACCAGCAATTGATATTACTTGAACGGTTTTCCTTCGTCGCCAACAGTTGATTGGGTTTGGTGCTGAAAATTGAAGGTACCAATGGTTCAATGTTGTTATTTGTTATTGTGAGAGCTTTTGGGTAGCTTTCCTCGATCTTTCTTTCATGGATCTTATTCTTCGCTTTTTAGCCTAACGTTGTTGCCCTTTATCTTCAAATATTTTTTTGGTTGTTTATTTTGATGTTGGTGTTTTGTGATGAATGATGAGGTGTTCAGAAAAAAAGAGTGATACCTGATATGTATGTACTTAGTATGGGGGTCGCCAATTTTAGTTGCAGACGATTCCTATGATGGGTTTCGGGTTTCCCACTTGGGTGGTTTATAACGTATATGTCGAACGGTTTGTTGTACATTTATTAGAGGATGTTTTAACCTACACAAGTATAGTGATGCATTACATTTTCACACATACCGCAGGTTATATTTGGGAGGAGGCATGATTGCAGACTTGGTGGTGTTTCCTATAGTTGGGACAATTAATTGATTTTTTTTCCTTCAGATCTATATGTGCATGTGTACATCTATGGTACAGATGTACACAATTTACAGAAAATATGGAAACTTTGGTGCGGGTAAAAATTAGACGTCTTTATCAATAAATGGATTGTTAGCATCATCTGCAATTTTTTTTGCCATGCATCGAATTTTGAATCCCATGAAAATCAATGGCTTCAAAATATACTAATCTCTGCAAAATTTATGAGCCCGTACGTTGCACATTTCTTAACCGACTACTTTTAACAATTTTAGCAATTGAATATTTTTATTTCCTAATCGTTTTTTGTTTCATGTTTCAAATTCTGGATCACTAAATTAGGTAGCATCCTAGCACCAAAACATACTTTTTCTTTACAAAATATCTAGGCCCGTGCAACGCACGGGCGTAAAATCTAGTTAACGTAATGTAGTGATGCACCTTATTTCCCACCCCATTTCTCTTCCTACATTCTTCTTTCATGGATAAAGAGTTTGGTGTCGATAAGTTTTGAACCGATCAGGTCATTGGTATCAATATCTGAAGAATTTGTCATTGTGTTACAATAGACTTTTCTCTGATCTACATTGTTTTTCCTTTCTATATCAATGTAAGAACAAGTCTTACGGTGGAATCCAAGATATTCCAAACTTGGAAAAATGTGGAATGCCAAATTTAATAGCTTCAAAGTTAAAGACATCCATTTTTCCCCCAAGATATGTTCTAAGATTTCTTGAAGGGGGATTAGAATCCAAGTAAAAGAAAAATTCCAAATAACGTTTCAGTGTCGGTTGAAATAATGCTGGAAACATCCATCACTAGACCTGCACTTCTACGACTTATTCAAAGTAGCGAGGTGTATAGAATTTGGAAGATAGAATTCTTCCACCATGAAGTTTTCTCTTAACCCCTACACCCAATTCCTTCTCGTCAAAAAGATTTCAATAAGAAAGAAAGTTGAACATAAAAAAAAGAATCAAAATTTTCTTTCTTTCTAATCTATATTTTCTCTATAACAATGGCTAGATCATTATCAAACATTAAATTTGTTCTCACTGCTCTCATTGATGGTAACTCTCCATCTGTTAACAGGTATACACACAATTCCCCCATTATGTTACAATTTCTTAAAATTTCTAATTTGTTCTTTACATTTATAGTTTCGTTATTGGGTGTAGTTATTAACACCAATATTTGGATGATGCTCTTGTAGATCTCGAGGTGTTATATATATAGCAACAAAAGCCGTTGGATCAAGTGTCGTAAGAGAAGAAAAAATGAAGCAACGATCCATGGTAGTAAGAGGAGAACTATCTCCATGGGTGCCTTGTCCAATTACTGGTTATTATAGACCAGAGCACCCTGCTGATTATATTGATGTAGCTGAATTTGGAGACACTCTCCTCAACCAGAAGATCAACCATCACTCTAAAGATACTAACACCAACAAGGTCTTATAAATGTCATGGACGGCCCTGGTTACACTTATTATCATACATGGGAGACTCAATTTAAAACTTCAGATTTTCGGTTTTCACCAAGCGTGATGAATTATGTTGGCCAGTACCTATAGTTTATGGGGAAGGTCTAATAAATTCTGATTTTCTTGTTTTTCGTTTATATGGATTGACTAGTATATGACCCGTGCCGTAACGGCCCGGGCTTTAGGTTCTTATAAATGACGGTCGGTAATGTCGGTTTCTGTATTTTTATTGTAATTATGGTTGGGATTATCTATCACACATGAGTCAAGCAACGTAATATTGTAACGTGAATTGGATACGTAACGTTATACCTTAAACATGGCCATCCAACATCATAAGCAAAAGGATCAAATTGGGTAGTTTTTTTTTTCCTTCTCAAATATCCCCGCGCCCAGCTTCCTTACTTTTGCCGACATATTGACAGTGGATAATAGATATAATCTATTTATTTATTTTCCTGATTACACCAAAACCAACTGGTTCCATCAAATATAGACTTACAAAGTGGTACCTCCCTCAAACAGAGGGAGGATCTGTGGACACTCTTAGATGGACACTATCATACATGATTTGCGTCTTTTTCTCTGCATGACCCAAACGACAATGAATTTGAGTCTAATATTTAGATGATACGTTCTTCTTATAAGGCTCTACATTCCTACCAAAAATGAGCACAATTCAAGACGTATAACACCACCATCTACCCCTTTGAATATCAGCCGTTAAAAGTTAACGGTTAAAATTAAGATCGGTAGATGATGGAGTTTGGTATCTCTAATTGTGCTCATTTTTGGTAGAAATGTAGAGTCTTATAGGAGGTACATGTCATCAAAATATTAGATTTTAATTCATTTCCGTTTGGGTTTTGCAGAGAAAATGGCGTAAACCATGTGTGATAGTGTCCGTCTAAGAGTGTCCATGGATCCTCCCTCAAACATAAGTTATAATTTTGATTCTTATATATTGGAAATACCTCATCGGTCAGTGAAGAAAAAGTTGGATAACATCATCATGGATTTTCGTCTGAAAGCAATCACTCCCATACTCCCATCGACCGAAATACTAAAAGCATACCAACCAATAACATAAATATTGAATATTAATTATTTTTAGTCAACATACTACATATCGCCAAGTAATATTTATGCACCTTTCAATCCTCATTGCCCGACACCACTTTAATTTATCCTTGGTAAGTCTTATTCAACATTGATTGAGTATGAAATATTTGTGGTATCTATTAGTGTTACTTCAGCCATTAAACCTAATATCGTTAAATTTCTAACCATCCTTATATCTTTTAGACCTCCCTGTGCTGAGGTATTCCTTGAGTTGATCATTTTGATATTGAAAAAACGGGTTTTGGTGAGTTGTTGAAATGAAAATCTTGAAAACGATGAGCCCTATACTTTTTATTGACCTACTAAATCAGCTCTCAGCTCTCAAAAGTTATCAAACCATTCATAAAATATTAAAATGGATAGGCTTGGTTAATTGACAATCCGTGCTCAAATGAAGGTGCTACTGTTGTGAACTTTGAAATAATCTAAAAGACTCGAGGAATACTCATCCCAATCGTATTTTTTGTTTTACATTAAGTTCCACATTACCAAATTCTTGGCCCATTGATGTTATACACTTTGCGTCTGCATTAATGTAATAAATAGAATAGAAGAAAAAAAAACATCAAATATTCTTTCTTTAGGCCAATGGTGGATATCCCTTTTTATTTTCAGTTTTACGTTACCAAAATCAAAACAGTAATTCTCTGTTTAGCTTACTCCATCCCACTTTCTTCTTCTTTAATAACTGAGACGTCTCTTATAGAATCCATCTATTTCTGATTCACCAACATCCCTACCGTCTCTCAAGACTGCCTCTCAAGGAACGCATCCATCTCTGATATGTTCACATCCTCACTATCTCTATGGAGCCTCTTGAAGAAACCATCTGTGTCATCATCGTCTTTCTCCACAGTTTGCAATCACCAGTACAAAATTTCATAGATTCCTTATCAACCGTCAATTTTTTTATAGATTCCTTATCAACCGTCAAAAAATTTATTATGTATGTGTGTCTGCGCAGATGAAGAAAGAGTTTATTATATTGGATCACAAATAATATTGGAGTTAGAATTTTGCTTAGCAGTCTTGGAATTTTCTCGGATTCGGTGTAGAATATGTGGTCATAAATTAGATTTGTTGAGGAAATGAAAGAAAAATTCCAACTTGCAGATGGGGGAAAAGTTGAAACATTTCATGTGTACCTCGCTTGCATTTGGTTTCCTGCCTTTGTTCCACAAAACATTCCCTTTATTTGCGTTGGAGATTCTCAAATGTCTTAATCTCTCTCTTTCGTCCACTTAGGCATCCCCTTCAGTTGGAAAGAAACTTAGACGGAGGCTCTAAATCAAGAAATTGTTCCAAATTCGTCTCTTTCACTCTAAACATCTATGTTGTTCACACACATTAAAAGTTGCAATTTGTTCTCCATTTTGGTGACTTCTACAACCTGAACTTGTTGGACCCTCTGCCACATTAACCAACAACATAATAAGAGAAACCAAAGAGTACACTTCTAGAACTACAACACACATATCTAGTGAGTTTGTTGTTTTTGCAGCATAATAAAGTAAATGGAATTACCAAAAAAAATGTGGAAAGTTACGTACCCGTAGAACCTGTTAATAGATGATTAAGTTGAACTACGTACGACCAAATATCAAAACTGGTGAGTCAGGACCCCATGAAGTAGATCTTATGGGTTGTATGCGCGCATAAGCTTCTTGGTAACAACAAAATTTAGTACCTATAGAACCAAATTCTTCCCAGCACATAGGAAAGTTCTACTAATGAGAAGGCTTCTATTGGCCATCTTCCTCTGCAGAGAGAAGTTGATCTGTGAAACACATATATTTGAAGGAAAAAGATGAGATTTCGGTGTAGGACAAACATTAAAGTGGGTGGATCTTTGAATGCGTTAATTCAACGGCAAAAACGAACTGATTTCAAGGGTCCATATACATGCGAGCAATGACATTTTGGTATAGTTTATGAGGATAACACTTAAAAATAAGACACCACCTCCACACCACTATAGCACTAATAATGTATTAGCTTCAAAAAGTCATTTACCTTATTGCTTCTTTTCTTTTCTTTTTTGTACTCCATTGTAAGAAAAGCAGTAGTGCCGTACAGAGTCGGAGACCGAGAGAGCGAAGAAAGAAATTGTAACAGGTATGTAGCAGCTACAGAATCATCAGACACACAATTGAAACAGACTCCAGATAACACAAATAAATTTTCCATACGGTTGATTTTGTTGAGTTGGTTTTTTTCCTTAACATATCTGACACCAACTAAGGCACATGTACCTGTCATTGCTATAAACAGGTTAACTGCGTATAGAGTTAGTGAACTTCCAGTGTGATAGAACTGAACCTTGAGGTTGTTGCTCTTTCGAATTTAGAGAAAATCTGCTGCTATTGGATTCCAAAGAAGTAAATATGGGTTTGAAAGGCAAAGAAAACAGTTCGTCCTGTAATAAGAATACAGTATTGGGGCCCCTTGGTTTTGCAAACTGATCACAATAAGATAACACAGTCAGAATTTCATGTATATGAAAAAAATTCTTACAACCGAGCAAAAAAAATAAATGAAAAAAATTCTTATCAAAAATTTCCCACTCCATTTAACTATAAACGTTTGTAATAATCAAATTGGAATAAAAAAAGAAAGTGCAAGCTTTTCTCATATACTATTGTACTGAAAAATTTAGTCTCAAGTTTTTCGAAACCAAATGCTGCACAATGAGGAGCTATTGCAAGGTGAACTCCTACCAACATCATGAAAATTTTGTTTTAATCATATTCGTTAAAATAAGAGCACTTGTATGAAAAAATTAAGGGAAAGGGAAAACTCCTATCTAAACTGCAGAGCAACCTATGAATTGCTGATGAGCAATCCCTTTTTTTCCTAGTATGTGTTATCTATCTCTAAGTAACCTTTTTATTGTTGAAAGTCGTGCATTTTCCTAACGTCTCCACTTTTTCTAACACAGGCATTTGAAACCAACTGTTGCACAGTAAAGACCAATTAAAAGGGTGAACTCCTGCCAACATCATAAAAAAAATCAATCAAACACAGCGCAACAAAATTGAATTACCTAAGATGATTTTCTGAATACAACCATGGAAACCTACAATAAAATAATAAAATTATTAGGGTTTCGTAAATTGAAAAACAAACTATCATTGAAAGAATTAACAAAAAAAAAAAAAAACTGACCGTGTAATTCCTCTGATGACCTACCAAATCAATGCAACTGAAACATGGTGAGATGATGACCTCGTCTAGGGTTTATGTAGGGATGCTATTGCATGTAACGTATGAGGAAATTAACGTATAAGAAAATCGTTGTTGTTTCCTTAAATCAGAGGAGAGATTAAGCAGAGAAGAGAAGATTAGTGGAGGGTTTTGAAACGGAAATAATTCCCCTATTGGGATAATAATGAAACGGAAATTATGATTTCGTAACGGACGAAGGAGATAATAATGGATGGGATGATATGGGCGGTTGGATGTGGGCGTTAAACATAGGTTGATTCTGAACCACGATTTTTCTCTCAACTTTGAGAGCAAATGAGAGCAATTGACGGCCGTCTATCACAATAAAACACAGATTCAAAACCGTCGGATCAGCAAAAAGACATTTGTTTTTGTAAGAATGATTGATAATATTAATGTGAGCTTCCGTTATGTGTATCAGTTTGTAGATATATTAGTTTTTTTTTTGTTTTTTTTTTTTTTTTGTCAACCAACATATTTCGATTTATTTATATCAAAATCGTGATTACATGATCGCCTACAAGAATAACAAGAACGTCAAAATACAAGATAAATTAAAACCCTAATACAAATTAAGATATCGCGAAGAGAAAGAGTCATAAATCGCAACGCTATCCAATATGTATTAAGGAAGAATGATGGTATTATCCGGAATCGATTCCGACTATTTAATTTGATTTTCTTCTTCTTCAATAAGAGATGTCCCTAAAAGAAAAGGAGTATTTTCTCCATAATCTTGTAGATCCAACAAACCATAGTGCTCTAAATCCCTTTGATTGAATATGGATTCAATGCAATACTGTATTGAACAATCGATGTTCTTGAATCGAGAATAGCAAGCCACAAACCAACGATCAAGGTTTGAATAAATCTCCCTCAAAACGAAGAGAAAATCGCTCCAAATAGCGATGAATTTTCTCTCCAAATAGTGAAGAAATATGTCGAATGACATAAAAATAATAAATAAATTAGTGTTATTCAATAAACAACCTAATAAAACTTAAAAAGAGAAGAAATCTTGCTCGGATCTGGTCCAAAAAGTTCCAAACCTGAGCAAGTGGCTAATAGACTGGAGGTTAGGTTATTTAATATTTTTTTTGTTAAAATGAAGGAGAAAAAGTTTTGTTCCCATAAAATAACTAGGAAGTGAAGTTCTAGACATGTAGATATTAATATTTTGCTTGTTTAATTAGTAGCAACATGATTAAATTGGTTACTCTTACGCAAAAGCCTAAGCAATATCACGATCCCTCTTTACATCTATTGGTTTCATGGACCAGAGAAAAGTTGTTTGGTGTTTGTTTTTATTATCCGAAAACTGATTTGAGTTCCGAGAAAATTATGCTAAAACCCGACCTATAGTTATCCATAAAACCAAATCTCTAATTAAAAGAAGTTTAAATCTAGGTCCAAAATTATCAAAAGACGTTCATTCCGGTTTAATATGATAAGCATACATAAGATTTCATCGCCGATCACTTCAAGGCTCTTAAATGTGTGACTATTTCAATGGTAGTAGGAGGAGAACAAATTAACATCCCACACCATTGAAGCGTTCTTTTGTTGCCTGTTTGAACAACAAATTAACATGATAGCACACACACAAGTTAGTAGTGATGCACCTTCTTTCTCCATACCCTTTTTTCTTAACACTGCTAATGGGTACCATTTTACTGTGAGACAAACTAGAAAATGCTTTGTCTTGAATGGATTTTGATATCCTTCCCAGTAAACCGATACCCCATTAACGGTTATGCCATTTATTGGCTTACATTTTTCTCTTATTGATAGAAAATTTAGTGTTCACGAATTTTGGATTTACGTAATTGATATCATTACCCAAAGATTTTATCATTTTACTTATATTTTTTTACTCACATAATTACATATTTCTATATAAAACCATGCGCCCAGTTCCGTTTTTCCTCATCGGAATCCTAACAAGAATGAAAAATAAAATAAAGAAATTTGAATACATACACTGCTACATATATCATAACTTACTTTCTTCCTAATCAAAATCCTCTATCTAGATACTTATTTCCTAATCAAAATCCTCTATCTAGATACTTATTAACAATGGATGAATCATTAACAAATAGTAAACTTGTTATGACTGCTCTCAATAATGGTATCTCTCTATCTATCAACTGGTTTACACGATATACTCCCATTATGGAACACCTTTATACAAATATCTTTGGTGTCTAATTTGTGCTTCGTATATTTATATTTATGTTATGTAATCATTATTATTTTTTATTTTTTTATTTTTTGCAAATAATATATTATGAATGAAAGATAGAATTAGAAAGAGTTAATTGGTATCCTAGCAACAAGCTGTGTGCCAACTCCTTTTTGAATGACAAGCCCTACTCTGTTAAACAAATAATTGCAAACTTTAAAATTATAATCATGAAGCGCAATGCAATTCTTCAATCTCTTAAGAAATGCCACCATGTCCTGACCAAGCTCACTAAGGGTGGAGAACGCAAGAACATTGAAGTTGTACCAATGGGAGCCGCACTTATTCAAATACTTGTTGTGTTTGCGAGAGACTGTGTTAAAAATAGCCTTCCCTGGTCTGAAAGCACGTACCACTACACCTGTAAAAGGAGACACCCCGGTGACATCGAAACAAGTATCTTTGCCACCTTCCCAGTTGTGAACGAGAATATCTGCAGGTCTCAAACTGGAACCAACGTCCGAGAGGAAGCCTAAATCTACTTTTTTTCTAGCAGCGACACCAGCTCTAAAACATACATCCATTAAAGTATCCTGAACGAGATCATGACGAAATTTAAGTCCTATGTCACTAGCACAATGCAAGGCGTGGTCACCAAAAATATACATTTCTCTATTACAACCAGAGCAACAGCTACCTGCTTCGAAAAGTGGAATACCCAACCGATAGCACAAGATTGAGCTAAACTGACGTGGAAAAATACTCTGATTGAGGCCACTAATAGGAGTCGCCAAAAGAAAGTCTTGTGCATGTTTGATTTTGTTGCATTGCCATAGAGAAGCATCACATTCTGTCACATGGAAGGTTGAAGGAATACCTTTCTTAACAGCCTCGAAGTAGTTAACTGCCAAGGAACTCATAAGATGGGGGGCAGTATCGTCGATGCTGAAGTGGCAACCCAAATTTTTGGATATATAGGTTCAGCGCAAGTTGAAACGTGGAGCAAGTCTATGACATGTTGGTATATCGAAGAATTTTATCCTGTAAGGATTTGGTTTGTGCACATAAATCTAGGAAGGCATATTACTTGTGTCTGGCATACAGTAGATGCCCATCCCACCATCTCTTAGTGGTAGAGATGCTCATCGTTGTTGCAGAGGCCCAAATCTTGGTCCGTCGCCTGTGATGAGCTGTTACAGATATTGAAAAAAGTGTGAATCAAAACTGTCTTCACCTGCTGAACTACTGCTGGGGTAGTTGTACGTATAGAAAAATATATGCGAGAAGTGCCAGTGCAGCTACTAAGAATGAGCAATTCTCACTATGGGTCTCGTAATTTGCGTACAACTGACATAAGTTGAATAGACTTATGTATACGGTCTAGCACAAGTTTTCTACAGAACTGAATATCAAGACTAGAGCTGGCAAACCAGCCAAAAACCCGCAAGTTGACCCGTCCCGGACCGTGAAAACCCGCGCCCGTCCTGGATGGGTCCTAAACAAGCCGGGCGCGGGTTAGAGAAATAACGACTTGTGAGAAAACGGGTTAGCCCGTCCCAGCCCGTAAATCTACGGGTTAAACCTGTAAATCGTGTACAGTAATAAGTTATATTTAATTTCCACTGTCAGATTATATATGATTAATCTCATTCGTTCGTTTAGGATATAAAACCTAAAAACCCTAGATAAGATTTCATTTCTTCCTCCTCTTTTCTTTCTTCTCTACCGTGTCTCCGTCACAGATAAAACTCACGTCTTCCATCTTTTTTTTCAAGAACAATCCAATTATTAGTGTGTGATTGGATCAAAATCATCTCTAGAAAGTTAAACTCTAGATTCTTTTTTGTACAAATCTCAGATCTTATTCAGGTAAGTCATCACTAATTCATCTTTCTATCAAAGATTAATGGAAGATGATTGAAGATCGAAATTGATAAACTTAGAAGCTAGGGTTTGTAATTGATCTTCGATGGGTTGTTGTTTTTGAGATGGAATTCGAGATATCTGAGAATAGTTTTTGCTATTGGTAAAGAGGGATTTGATGTCGTTAATGGGTTTGGTGGTGGTTATAGGGGTTGTTGATGTTCATGGATGGATGTGAATTTAATCAATCACGGATCTCAATTTAGAACTAGTTTTATACAAAATTACAGATCTCATGTAAAAATTGTTATCAATCCTAGTATTGTACTATAGTATTGGGTTTATTATAAATTCTTTGAATTGATGCTCACATGATTTCTTTTCATAGGGAAGAGATGAAGCGAATTTTTGTTGTTTTTTTTTTTTTGCAATTTTGCTCATTGTAGCATAGATCTGGTCTGGATTAACCTCCCCATCCACGGTACCAACAATTTTGTGGGTCTTCTCAGTAGCACGAATATGATTAACTTTCTTTAATTACTGATTATTGAAACATTAAAGCTTAAACAGGAGTACAGGACCACAAATTTAACTTAATTAAGTTTAATTTTAACATTAATTAAACAAGCCGGGCTTGCCCGTGAACCCGCAAGTTTTACCCGTTACGGGCGCGGGTTGAAGAAATGATCACCCGTGAAGAATACCGACCCGCAGGTTTTGGTCCGTATTAACCCGAACCCGTGTAACCCGTAACAAGCCAGCCCCGGCCCGCCCGTTTTCCATCTCTAATCAAGACTAACTGGGGCACCAAGTAATTTAACACTAGTCATCGGTCTCCCAATGTTGGAAGGAAATAAGCCTGTTATAGTGCTGTGAGGGTCACATGTAGGCCAAAAGAGTTCTGTCTTGGCAGTATTGAGATATAAACCTCTGCCAGGACCTTCAGACTGAATGAGTTTTAGAGCTTTGGATACTTCCATAGTATTTCCAATGGGAGTACCATCGTCTAGATACCACGCCTGTAGATCGAGTTTACAAGAGCTATGAATTTTCTGCAGAAGATGGTGAAGGGTTAATGTGAAAAGTAGTGGCCCTAAAGGGTCTCCTTGCTGCACCCCCTGCGAAGATGAAAGAGTATGATTATTGTAGTGTAAACGTGCCGGTTTGGCGTAGCAAATCTCGATCCATCTAGAAATGGAATGGCAATGTTGTCGATCCTCAACTATCATTGCGGTTATATTAACCAGGTTAAAAGCGCTACTAAAATCCACCAAAACCATAGATGTAGTATTGCAGTGGCCTTTGCATTCCAACAGTCTGTTGACTGAATGTAAAATTGCCTCACCGCCGCACGAAATACCAAAGCCAAATTGAAAGTCGACCAAATATTCGGTCATTTGCCTACATAATGCAATAGCAGCAAGTTTTGAGATGAATCGCACCCAAATATCGGGTGTAATTATTAACGTCAATATTTTGATGATGCTCTTGTAGATCTTGAGGCAACACAATCCGTTTGACCAAGCATTGTACGAGGATAAAAAGAAGAAAAAAAACAATCAATAGTAGCAAGAGGAGAACTAACTCCATGGGTCCCTAATCTAGTTACTAGTTATTATACACCAGAGAGCCCTGCTGATCATACTGATGTAACTGAACTTAGAAACACACTCCTCAACAAGAAGATCAACTATCACTCTAACGATACCAACAACAAGGTCTTATAAATGTGAGTAACGACCCTGTTAACACTTATATCCAAGCATGACAAAATTCAATTTTAGAAGTGTTTCTTTTTACCATGTGAAATGACGAGGGTACCAAGTACACCACAATCTTCTCGATATCAACCTATAAGTCCTATACGTACTTTGCGTGATCTAATATAGACAGAGACTATCAAGAAGATAACAACCATAAGGTATACACTTGGTGTATATATATAATTTCTAGTTCGAAACCGAACATTAAACTATAGGGGTCAACCCGAGTATTTGGGTTTGACGTACAATGTTTACTTTTAATTATAACTAAAACAATAATTATAATTACGAAAAATAAAATAAAAACCTGGGACCTAGTCCAGTTTTTAATACTCTCAGAATTAAGCCGCTATACAAAGACACTACCAACTTCGTATAGTTGACATCAAGTAAACTACCCATAGTTACCTATTTTTCTTAGTATCCCTGCGCCTACAACAAATCTGGTCACCGCATGTGAATCCTAAGATAGATTCCAATATCTTAAGTTTCTTTAGCCTCTTTGAAGACCTTAAGTACTCAACCCTTTCTATCGTCTTCCAAACAGTAAATGACCAATCTGTTTGGTCACCACTCTCCTATCTTAGGAAATCAATCAGATATATTTGTGTTGAGTGTGTCAAAGGCTTTTTTTGTTTAAAATCAACTAAACTCCTTTGTCGGGTTTAGATCTTCCAAGATCTTGATTAAACAAGTTAACCAGATTAAGTCAAACAAAACTACCAGATTCGGATACCGAAGAGTACCACCAAATGATAGCTTGTCGATCTAAATTACTACTAGCAATAACAAGTCTATCAAAAGATAAACTAGATCTAGTCGGATCTATCCGATCAAGTTTGTGCACGAAGCAATTCATAAAGATATGAAACCAATAAGAAAAGTCTTCTTATCTTCATATCTTCAATAATGTTTTGTACCTGCTCAATAACAAAATTGATTCCTGACTTATGATCGATCAGGCATAGAATAGAGCCCATTAACAATGGATGATCACAAATCAACGTTAATCTCTTGATCTAGTTTGACGACCTTATGTCAGAAGAGAAGGGTTTAGATAATAGTCAAACTAAGTGCAATCAAGATTTAACAACCGTTAGTCAATCAAATTAATAATTAATAATTCTAGTTTCCCATTAATGGTACTAGTAAACGCTTCTTGATCCCAAAGAAGTCTTTAAACTATCAAACGTAAGAGATTTCGCCTAATTAGGTTACCCTTCTCTCCAAGATAGTATTACAAGAATACTATTAGTCGGCTAGACCAGAAACAACAAAGATGAAGTTTTCCTGGCTCATAATAAGTTTGTAAGAAGAACAAACTTCACTATTTATAGACCAAGGTAGTTTGGATACCAAGGAATTTCCATAACTGAAAATATTCTCAAGATATGCAATAAAGCACCTAATTTGGTTTTGTCTAATTCCAACCAATATCCAACTGTATAACTGAAATCTTCATGGATAACTCAATATTAGCTAGCACTTAACTAATATATCTTTCCAGAGATATGTTTTGATTGCCGGTAAAACAAAACATGATAGTTTCAAAAATCCCAAAAACATTCTCTACTATTTCGGTTTAGGATCTCACCTTAAGTATCAAAGAATATCTTTGAACAGTTAAGAAATAAGATTTCATCATATGTTCAAATTACACAATATGTCGACATCTTGAACTTTCCTATTTTGCAAACCCAATTTCCAAATCACACAAACCCTAAAGTGTATGTGACTTAGAGAAATCGATTTTGCCTATTGGGACTGGTTCTACCATGACTCCTAAAACAAGTTATGATCGTTTTTAACTTGACTCCTAATATAGGTGGGGATCGGTTCTTCCTTGACTCCCAACATAAGATAGGATCAGTTCTACCTTGATTACCTATATAGGTTAGGATCGGTCCAACCTTAATATCTTCAATGAAAACCGGACCTTCAATCCTTTTGACTTCCTTTTGATCCTTTTGTCAAAACCCTTTGTTAGTCGATCCCGGTTATAATCCATTTCTTACTAGAGATGTGTTATGGAGTAAGTTTTTGGAAAAATAAAAGAA
Source organism: Papaver atlanticum (assembly GCA_023531105.1). NCBI lineage: Eukaryota > Viridiplantae > Streptophyta > Magnoliopsida > Ranunculales > Papaveraceae > Papaver > Papaver atlanticum. The sequence continues at coordinate 56,602 of JAJJMB010008110.1, read as the reverse complement.
AGAAATATTACTTGTTTGTGTTTAAGGCTAATGCAAGACTTAAACCAGATTAAGAGAGAAATCAGTTCCATGTACCCTTTTTTTTCTTCACATTGCATATATATTTTCAATTTATTCCGGCTAATTAAAGCTCTCTTACTTTCTCTCTATATGTATAATCTGCTAAGTTTGATTGGATTGCTTCTGTTTTTGCAGGCTCCAAGATAATACGATATTTTTGTGGAACAATCCAAAATGGTGAAACTTTTGTTTACCAGTCTCTTTGCATTAAACTATTACAAGAACTTCAAAATGGAGTTTCTTCTTTTTGATTTGTTTTTTGTTTTTGTTTTTTTGAAGCATATTAGTTTTGTTGATAGCTTCTTAGGTAATTATTTTTATCTAATTGTTAGAGCATTGCTCGGTTGAACCCACAAGTTTTGCTATATCGGTGCAGCTACGATGTGGTCGGGCCACATACTTCCCTTTTTAAATGCTGACACATCATATAAAGTAGGAGAAAATCTGAAAACCAATTTTATTACATAACTGTTTATCTTTGTTTTTTTTTTGTTTTTTTAACTTCCTACTTTTTCTCAAAAAGTAGAGCGGTTGAGGGGATTTGGAGGGGGCAGGTATTTTAGTTAGATATGTGTCAAAAAATAAAGGAGGGCCACATACAAATTGTATGTGGCCCGACCACATCGTAGCCGGGGCGTCAAGATTCTTGTCAATGTTAGGTGATCAAAACTATATCTTGATTTCTAGTCTACAAAGTCAAGTCTCGGATTAGGTTAGAATTGTAGTTGATTATCAGAGATCGCCTTTGAAGACTGAAGATCGACGATTTTTTTTGGAGAACTTCGGTATCAGGTATGTGAAGACTGAACCATTCTATTTTACTCACAATACCATCATTCTATCTATTGAGACTATGTTGTATGACTTTTAGTAGAGTTACAAAGAAGAAGTTTCGAGTCAAGCTTGTTTTGTGAAAAATCTTGAAATATGATTTAGCAACTAAGATGTTCAACGGTCCTTAACAATAATAGTTTTATGAATTAATTTTTGGATCAATTTAAAATTTCCCATGCAAATGATTCTATCACTTGGGATTGTTTCAAACATTAAAAGAGAGAAATATGAATTTACTGATATTTCTACTCAGGGTAGGTTGGCGAACCAGTTCTCAAACCATAGATATCTGAGTTCCAGAAATACAGGAAGGTTGGCGAACCAGTTCGCAAACCGCAAGTTCAGTTGGGAACAGTTCACGAACCCAGTTGGAGAATCGTTGGTGAAATGAATTTTGTAAGTTGGATAAATAGGCTAGCAATTGACGAACCTGGTTCACGAACTATGGTCAACTGAGTTCCGTAGTATAGTAGGGTTGGTGAACCCGGTTCACGAACCATTACACCCTGACTCGTGAACAAGCTCTGCGGTTCACGAACCATTGTACCAATTTTCCCAGTTTACATTTGTGAGAAATACCATATGGTCCTAGAAATAATATATTAGAGTAAGTTTGGTCCAATTGACCAAGCCAACTGTCTGTTTAGTCCTTTTATAAAATATATATTATTGTTTGGTCCTACAAATTATTGTTTGGTCCTAGGGTGACGTCATGGATGATGTAATTGTTGTTTGGTAGTGGCAGAAATACCCTTTTAGATTAGGACCATATATATAGGAAAAGTCAAGAGAAAATATCTCATTTCAAGATCTACTTTTTCTGTCCTTTTTCTTTTTCTTTTTCTTTTTCTGTTGCTGTTTTTATTTGCAAACGATGAAGAATATTTTCTAGGGTTTTTATGAAGATGATAAAGATTGATTGTGGAAGACGATGATTTTTGTTTCTGTTGTTGTTGTTGTTAAAAACGATGAAGATTGATTATGAAGATTGTTTTATGAAGGTGATGAAGATTGACTTATGAAGATTTTCTTTCTGTTGTTGTTTTGAAGATGATTAAACGCGTTTTTCTGCTACTGATGATGAAGACGATGATGAATGACGATATTTTTTGGGTTTTTCTTCTATGTTGCTGTAGTTGTTGAATATGATGATGAAGACGACGATGATGTTGTTCGTAGCTTGAATGTAAGTTTCAGTTCTATGAAAAAACCTTGAAATTCTTTGATTTCTTCATCGTTTTCTTCTTCTTCATCATCATCACTTGGATCTCTGTTCCTGATTTTTTTTCGTCTCCATCATCTTTTGTTGCTACTGTTGTTGAAGATGATGAATACGATGATTTTTGATGAAGTTCATTGATTAGTATGAACTCTGTTGAAGAATGATGAAGATTACGAAGTTCATCAAACAGAATGAACTCTGATTTTTGATGAAGTTCATTGATTAGAATGAACTCTGTTGAAGAATGATGAAGACGACGAAGTTCATCAAACAGGATGAACTCTGATTTTTTATGGGTTTTTTTGTGTGTTCATGTCAAAGAATGAACTCTGTTTTAGATTCTTGAACTATTAGGTGTTCATCTTAAAGAATGAACTCTATTCTAGGTTTGAATTAGTTAGTTTTTGATAGGTGTTTATTTTGACGAATGAACTCTGACTTTTGTTCATAATTGTGAATTTTTGATTGGGTGTTCAATTGAAAGAATGAACTCTGATTTTTTGTTCATAGTAATGAACTTTGATTGGGTGTTCATTTTGACGAATGAACTCTGATTTTTGTTCATAATTATGAACTTTGATTGGGTGTTCATTAGGAAGAATGAACTCTATTTCATATAGGATTTATTAGGTGTTCATTCGAAAGAATGAACGTTGTTTTCATATAGGGTTTATTAGGTGATCATTTGAAAGAATGAACTCTTGTTTTTATTCATAATAGTGGAGTTTTTGTTGTTGTTCATTTGAAAAAATGAATTCAGATTTTTTGTTCTTAATAACGAAATTTTTGTAAAATTTTAATAAAATGTAATAAAGTTCATAGAATAAAATGAAGTGTAGAGTTTTCATGAAACAAAATGAACTCAAATCTACAAAAGCCTGGTAGTTCATCAAATAGAATGAACTGCTACAAGAAAATAAGTAGGAATTAACACGGAAGGGTATTTTGGACCATTTAATATTTTCAAATAATAATGGACCAAACAGGAAACGTTTTTTCCCGCTGGACCAAATAGTCTTTGGACGACCTAAAAAATGACCAAACGATTATTTTCCCTTTACATTTTAGTATATATGCTTAAATACTTATTTTCATAATATATTTAATATTACTAGAACTCTCTTTAACACTTCTAAGACTTCATTGATTACTTAATAACTTATGTGTGTGTATCATGATTAAATTTTTAGGTGTTTAAATGAACATCAAATGCTTTTAGTTCTTTGGCTAACTTCCCAAACCGAACAGTCATTATACATGGTTCCGTAATCGAACCTATGTGTGTTAGAGCATTTCTCGGTGGAACCCAAACAACGTTGGTATGTCAAAGTTGATTGTCATATTTTAGTATCAAAACTCAATTAGAGTCGCTCGATTAAAATTACTAGAGTTAACTTCGTTTAGGTTAGACTATAAAGTCTAATTGAGACATACAAGTATTACTCTGGAGACCTGGAGAACGTGAAGATGTATCGACTACAACGAAGACATCATCCTTCCACTTGAGGTTAGTGATACTGACTTGACTTGTTTCCATTCTTATCATTTCTTTCAAGTCGTTTGAGATTGAAAACATAACATGCGAGGTTATATGATACTCTAGTATTAGACTTGGTCATATTAGTATGATCAAAGTTTCAAGGAAGTATATTGAATTACGAAGTATAACGTTTATCTTTTGAACTTCGTAATTGCGACATCGACATAATTTATGTAACTTGTTACTTGATTGTATATTGGAGATAGGTGTGGTTTCATATTATGAAACCATGTTTTATTACAATGGTTTAAAGGAAGTACTAATACGAACTTGTTCCGTAATCGAAAGGAAATCAATAAGGAGTTTTGGTCCGGTTTTCTATGGAGATCTATTGGATGATCAATTCGAACCTAAGGAGGGAGTTGGGGTAGAACCTATCTTAAATTATGTTGAGAGTCAAGGTAGAACCGATCCCTACTTATCTTGGGATACTTGGTAGAACCGATCCTAGAGTTGGGAATCATGGTAGAACCGATCCCTACCTATATTGGGAGACTTGGTAGAACCGATCTTATATTTTGTTTGGGGTCATGGTAGAACCGGTCCCAAGAGCAAAACCGATTTTCAACATTCACATATTACTTTACGGTTTTGTGTGAGTTTGGAATTAGGGTTTGCTAGGTAGGAAAGTTCCAGATGTCGACATAATTTGAACATGTACATAATTGTTATCATTGATTGTTCAAAATATTCCTTGATACTCAAGGTGATCCCAAACCGAAATATTGGAGAATCTTTTAATTAAGATTGTCGAATTATATGTTTTTGATTTTCCGGCAATCAAAACATATCTCTAGAAAATCTATATTAGTTAAGTTCTAAACTACTATTAGATATTTTCTAAAGAGAGATTTCAGAATTACGGGTTGGATATTAGTTGGAAATATGAAAACCTATATTAGATATTATATTGCATATCTTGAGCATCTTTCGTATTTGGAATTTCCTTGTTGTCCAAACAAACTTGGTCAATAAATAGTGAAGTTTGTTCTCTTTACAAACTATCCATATCCAGGCGAAATCCATTATTTCCGGCGGAGACGACTACTAGTATTACTTGTAATACTATACCAAAGAAGAAATTACCCTAGTTAGGCAAAATCTTGTTACGTCCGCTCATCTAAAGACTTCTTTGGTATCAAGTAGCTCTAGCAAGTACCGTTGGTGGGAAACTAGACAAGAGTATTGTTATTTTCTTCGATTATTGATTTGATTGACTAGCGGTTGTTAAAACTTTGATTGCATCCAGTTTGATTATTCTTGAGATCTTTCTATTCTGACATAAGGTCACTCAAACCAGATTAAAGTACCTACGGGATATTTAGAACTTTTTTTTATCTGAAGACACCTTGTGATCATCCATTGTTAACAGACTCTGGTCTATGCATGATCGATCATAAGTGGAACCAAGTTTTTGTGTGCAGGTATAATTGAAGGCAATTAAAGATTTGAAGACAAAAAGATTTTTCTGATTGGTTTCGCATATTGTGATATTACTTCAGCTAAGGGAATCAAGTGCGTAAAACCTTACGAGGTTCAAGAGATGTAAGGAGCGCGAATGTAACTGAATCGCTTGGAGAGTGGATTCGGTCTTAACTACATTCCAGTAGGCTAGTGTCTGTAGCGGCTTAATACAATTTGATGTTCAATATGGATGAGGTCCCGGGGGTTTTCATCTATTGAAGTTTCCTCGTTAACAAAATTTCTGGTGTCTTGTGTTTTTCCTTTTTCGCATTATATTGTTTATCTTTATAATTTGATTTACAAATGTTTGTATATATTCAATGTAAATATATACGTCCACTTAATTGTAATCGATTACGAGCTAGACTTGTTTCTTACAGAATTCGTATATTGAAAGATAGATAACAAATTTAATCACTTGGCAGAATTCCGATTAAATTATTTGGACACGACTAGATTGATCTTGGATATTGATTTTTGTGATCGTCCAAGTACTCTGCTTAACAATCGGGTTCACGAACCTTGTATCTATATACATACTGACTGAGTAGGGGTTGAGATATAAACTTTATATACATATTGTCAAGGATCATTCAGTTGGTGTACTTGCTATTGTATTAAGTTTTTGTCTATACAGGTTGCCGAACGAAAAAGTTGGGTGTATTTGGTATCCCCTGCGATTTCACTAATGTGTTATTAATGAAAGTGTGTTCTTAATCAAAACGAAATAAGACCAGCTTCTCATTTTGCTTTTCTCAATCGATGATACTAAGATTTGATTTCATATGATTTAAATATGGGATAATTGGCCTTTGGTACTCAGGTTTTGTCCAAGACTAGGCTTTGGTATAACATTTGTCCAATGTTAGGGTTTGGTACCTGGACTAGACGTTGACTCAAGTTGACCAATTAAGTCTAAACTTTTGTTTAATAATTATTCAAATAATGTAATAAAATGTAATAAGATAACGCCCTTAACAACACCGTTAGGGAAAAAAAGAAAAAAGAAATTGAAAATCCAATGATGTGTATTTTCTTTGCATTAGTTTCTTTTCATTTTAGCATCCATCCTCCTTTGCTGAAAACTTGGATTATGCGTCGGACTCTACCAACCTATAGGTTAAAAAAAATGATGTGATGAAAGACATCCACTAGATTGCAAGTTTAGATTTTTGGTCAGTAATATCAAAGGTTTTTCTCTTTTTGTGTCGTTATACGTCTTAGGGACTGTAATAATTGCATTGTGTTAACTTTATCTATTTTTTGTGGCATATATTGGGAAAATTATATATAATAACTATGAAGATATCACACATTGCATTATACTTTACGACTATTGGTTTTTAAGTGAGTGTCTGGTTGATTTGGGAGTAATCCGATCATAAAAAAAATTAGTAATCCGATCATGAACAATCTTAGATAATTGTTGGTGTTGTCGGGGATTTTCCACCTAAGTCTCTTTGGTAGTCGTAATTTTTATTACTTCACACAATCTTATGTTTATGATAAGGATCGGGTTATCGATTTTTCTGTCATGTAGAGGGGTTGATTTTAACGTGTATATATAGACATTAGATCTGCATGATACTGAAAAGACGAGAGTACCCAAATATACCTCAATCTAAAACTTTTCCACCTATAAGTCCTTTCTGCGAAAGTGATTGTCTATGGACTGAGTCGGGACAATACAACTAATCGGTTCATACTTCATGTGATCGTCTATGGATACGAGATCGAGACAATACAACAATGAAGTACGATTACTTGATAATATGTTCGGACTTAACCAAACACAATAGGATTGCTATCAAGTAATTAGTAATTATTGTCACCAACAATTAACAGCTGAGAGTTATTCTTGTGACTAACTTTTGGTCCCTTCTTGGCTATGGAGGATTTTGGGACCCATTTAGAGTTGAGTTTCGTAGGAGCAGCTTTCTCCTTCGTACCATTATGACGATTGTCCTTTTGAATACTTTGCGAAACAACTTTTCTCCAATTTGGAACATCAGATCTTGTCTTAGCATTTGCAAAGTCATCTCTTTTTATATAATATGATATTTTATAAGATGACCTTGTCGAGTGATATGCAAAATTTGAACTATCATTATAATAATTCTTTTGCCTAAACTTAGGACAATATCGATCTGAGTTCTTTTCGGGAGAAATCTTAGCCAATTCGTTTGATACAAAAGAACGTGTATATTTTATCTTACGAATATTGCATCCCCATTCCACATGCCCTTTATTACCACAATAACAACAATACTTAGTAACATACGAAGTCTGAGTTTTAATGTTACCTTTTTGTAGATCCTTGCATTGGAGCTTGATGATTCTTCTTCTTCTTCTATTTGTTCAAATTTGTTGCTTTCTTGATATTAGCAGAAGTGCTCTCTTTGATTGTCGTACTTGAAGAGTATGGTTGAACATGATTCTTAGGCTTGACTGGTTTTCCTTCTTTACGAGCATTTTTTATATCAGTGGAAGCCTCTGGTTTAGAAGAATTTGTAGCTTTAACTACTTTTACCACTTTGCTAATACTTAAAGCATCTATTCCCTTATAGCCTAATCCTCGTTTATCACGGTGATTTCTACTTGCTTCTAACATTGAGGTTAAATTATTTGAGCTAACATTGAACTTCTTAAGGTCCAAATTTTCTTCTTCCAACATCTTGATTTTATCAAGAGCACTAGCTAGATCATCCTCAAGGCGTATTTCTCGTGAGAGATATTCACCTTCTTTCTCTTCAAAGTTCTTTTGTTGAGAGTTAATCCTTGCATCAGATTCAGTAAGTTTCTCCTCCAACAAATGTAATTTTTCAAGAGCCGCATCACGATCTTTCTCAAATACTTCTACTTGAGAAAGACTAGCACATACTTTGTCTTTAAGGCTCTGTATTTGTTGGGAATCATTTTCCCTCAACTTTTCGTAGTCTAGACGATGCCTTTCACATTCAGTAGTCTTTAATTGTAAAGTAACTAGAAGTTCCTTTACTTTCTTACTAGAAAAACTTAGGAGAATTTCGTTAGAAATCAAACGTTCATGAATCTCTTTAAACTCAAAGTTTGTAACCTATGATAATGATAGTGGTTTAAAAACCTCTTGCGATACGTTAACTGAGTCTTTCAATAATTTTCACTTTCGCTTAATCTTACTTTGACTCATTTCTTATAGGTTGGATCGCACCAAACACAGGTTGTTAGATCTTTTCGTGTTTGCCTGCTCTGATAGTAATTGAAAAGACGAGGGTACCCAAATATACCTTAATCTAAAACTTTTCCACCTATAAGTCCTTTCTCCGAAAGTGATTGTCTATGGACTGAGTCGAGACAATATAACTAATCAGTTCACACTTCGTGTGATCGTCTATGGATACGAGATCGATACAATACAACAACGAAGTATGATTACTTGATAATAGGTTCGGACTTAACCAAACACAATAGGATTGCTATCAAGTAATTAGGAATTAACGTTTGTGTATTTTACTTCTAATTATAATAAAAACAATTATAATTGCGGAAATAGAAAAGTAAAAGACACGGCAAGAACTTGTTAATGAGAAAACCGCAAATGCAGAAAAACTCCGGGACCTTGTCCAGAATTGAATACTCTCAGAATTAAGCCGCTATACAAAATCTAAACCAACTTCGTACAGTTGAGAGCAAGCAACTAAACCTATAGTTCACCTAGTTCCCTCAGTATCCCTGCGCCTCCAACTTGTAATAAGTCACGCACTTGGAACAATTCCTTTAGTTCGTATTCCAAACAATAAAGGAACAAAAAATCTATTCGGTAACAACTCTTTTCAAACAAGTGATATGAGTTTGACAAAAGGCTCTTCCGTTTATCCCAATAAACTCCTTTATCGGGTTCTTAGATCAATCTATCAACAACTACTAAAGTAATTGTTTAGACTATACAATCAAAACTTTGAATCACAAAGAATTATATTAATGCCGATCTACTCAACTAATCAATCCAATCTATCAGAAGATAAACCGATTATAGTTGGATCCCCAGCCGATCAAGTTTTGTGCACACCAAAGATTATGAACTCAAATAAGAAATCTTCCTTGACTTCAAATCTTCTTAGATCTTCAATAAACACCTACACACAAACAACTTGAATCTCTTGTGATCAATCACACACAGAACGGAGTCTGTTAATGATGGATTATCACAAGACGTCTTTAGATCTACAAACAGTCTAAAGATCCCCGTCGATACTTTGATCTAGTTTGAGTGAATCTTATATCAGAAGAGAAGATTCTCAAGCATAAACAAACTAGGTGCAATCAAAGTTCAACAACCGTTAGTCAATCAAATCAATCGAAAACTAATAATAAACTGCAAATATCTAGTTTCCCACCAACGGTACTCGAAGAGCTTCTCAATCCCAAAGAAGTCTTTAAAACGAGCGGTCGTAAGACATTTCGCCTAATTAGGGTACTTTCCTCTCCGAATAGACGGCTCCACCAGTAACAACACAACTAGGTAGTTTTGCTGGCTCTGAGGATTAGTTTGCTCGAAATGCAAACTTAAATTTTTATAGACCAAGGAAGTTTGGACACCAAGGAATTTCCAAAATCGAATATTATCAAAGATATGCAATAAAGTCCAAATCGGTTTTCATAATTCCTGGAAATTGTCTGTCCAAATATTGACCGAAATCTCAGTAGAAAATCTCCAATTAGTAAATGCACATTACCAATTTTTATTTTTTAAAGATATGCATTTAATTGCTGGAAATTAAAAGCATATATAAAACTAAAAACCTTAATTAAAAGATTCTCAATTTATTTCGATCCGGGATTCTCCTTTAGTTATTAAGGAATAACTTTGAACAATAAAAAATAAGAGTTACTGCACATGTTCAAAGTTTGTCGACATCTTTACTTTGTAAATCCCTTTTCATATTTACAATCTTGGAACCGATTTTCCACACTTCCAAACAAGTTTAGAATTGGTTCATCTGACTTCCAAGAAATATGTGATTGATTATCCTATCAAATCACCATTAATGGGTTTCACGGTTCTACTAAAACACAAAGCTTCGGTTCTACCTCCATGTGGGTACTAGGATCGGTCACACTAGCTTTCCAAAAATTGGTTGACTAGGTACTAGGATCGGTTACCACATATTTATGGTATTTTACTTGTGATCGGTTGCACAAGTCATAGGATCGGTTACCAACTCCTAAGACTTGTTGTACCTCTTACAAGGATCGATTCCACATACTTGTGATCGGTTGCACCTCTTACTAGGATAGGTTCCCCAATGTCTAGAGTTGGTCATACCAATTACAATATATCGATCATACCATCTCAGGTGATTACTTAAGATCGGTTTCACTAATAAAAGTCATACCAATACAAAAGTCAGGCATTGTGAATAGTTTTACCAAGATACATAAACAAGTTATGAGCGGTTATACTAAACACACATATTGGTAATCCAAAGATTTGCAATGAATAACAATACCAATAAGCCTAGCGATTTCCCTTTCGATTCACAAAACAAGTTTATGAATTTTACTTCCTTTAAACGAATGTAAAACATTGTTTCCTAGGACGAAATCTTCACCCATACCCATACATAATCATAATAGCATTCATATGATTATGTCAATGTCTTATATACGAAGTTCAAAAGATAGACGTTATACTTTGTATTGTAATTCCTTAATACTATGTCTAACTAGAGTATAATCATTCACAACTTCGCAGTTATGTTTTCAATATGCACGACTTGAAAGATACGTTAGGAATGAAACAATTCAAGTCAAATATTACTAACCTCAAGAGGAAGGATGATGTCGTCGTTGTAGTTCTTTACTTCTTCACATTCTTCAAAGTCTTCGCGTAATACTTGTAAGTCTCATATCCTAGTAACTTTCTAGCTAACCTATACGAAGTTGACTCTAGTAAATAATCAAGCGACTCTTTAAATGAGTTTTGATTCACTATAATATGACAACCAAACTTGACATACCAACGCTTGGCGGGTTCAACCGAGCAATGCTCTAACAATCTCCCCCTTTGTCAATTTTAGTGACAAAACTCTTACATCATATAGATAAACAAATTACAAGAATTCATTACACATACGCTTGATTCCAAGTTTCAACAACACAATAACCTGTATACATTCAATCCATAAATGTCGTTGTTGACATTATAATAACATAGCTAATACTCCTCCTAAAGGTAAGATAGGTAGATTTTCAATCCGCACGTCTTTGTTGTTCCCTTTGTAGTTAAGATAACCACAAGTATCAATATGATATGTTACTCCCCCTTAGTCTATGCTTTACTCTTTCGTTAGATATAACGTTTAAGCACCATTGTCCTTTCCTTAGTGATACCAAATCACTTGTTTACTCCATATATTTCTCCCCCTTTTTGTCACAAAATGACAAAGGTACGAGCAAATAAAAGGCAAACTGAAAGGATCTTACAGATCTTAAAAAAGACCTGCAAAACCCATAAGAGTTAAGCACGAGGGTTCCACACACCATTTTAGATAACCAATATCAAAACCGAAACTACAAAGTAATTCTGTTTTGATATGTTACCAGGGAAACGATTCCCCGAAGCAATTTTCCCTAATAGTTTAGCAAATCAAAATTTGACTAAGCACCTTAGTTCTTTTGCTAAACCAATTGTACAAATATAATCGCTTGTTCAATAATACCAAAATAAAGATCAGAATTAACTCTATTTTTCTCATCCGGTTCTAATTATTAAAATAATAACTTAGACCTTTCACTTTTAAACAAGACAAGTACTAGGTTAGTTAACTAGCATTTCTTGTTAAGGCATTCGATTAGACTTGAATAACCGAAACCTCCACTTTGATAAGTCTAACTAAGATCAGAATTAACTTAGTTTCTCTTATCCGGAATCGAATTGGACTAAACAATTGATCCCGAAAACCTTTTTGACAAAATATGATTCACCAAAATATGACAACCAAACTTGACATACCAACGCTTGGTGGGTTCAACCGAACAATGCTCTAACAAATACAAAATATAATTGTTTCATAATTAGGTGGCTGCACGACAAATATTTTCTTTAACACGAAGAAAAAACGATCAAACCAGTGCCGTTACGACACAAGCTATTTATAGTTAAGGCACAGTTAAGACCAAAAATATGTACTTATTTGTGTACACTATTTCAGAATTCCACTATATAGTCTTTCCTTACTGGATCTTCGTAATTCTCATAATGACTTATCCTCTTTAATCTAAGTTGTTTTTATATAACACATGAAGCAGGGAGAAGTCTTTTCTGTCTCAATGGACGGAGTCATTTTAAGATATAATTTTCTGTCTCTACGTATAACTGCCAAAATATAGATCTAATTTTAAATTGATTTAGAGATGTTTTAAGTTTCTCAATGCATCCAATTAGCTTTAGTTTGAGAACTTAAGAGTGTATTCATATCTGATTGTACTTGTAACTTTCTCTTATCTGAGCCTATTTTTTTATTTCTTAACGGATTCCATCCACATCTGTTATCTCAGTCAATTTATCGCGTTGGCTGGTCAATATCTCTTCACCATCTTATACCTCGATATCTCACGAATGTGCTAAGATTACAGTTATACCCTTCAATACATGCACATTAAATATCGCCCCACTTGTGTGGTTCTACGCCACTAATCCAAGATCTTCATATGTCGAGGAAATATGAACGGCTATGATGGATAAGCCAAATAAACTGTGGCCCCACGTGGCGGATTTAGATTTAATAATCTGATATATTCAGATCTCTGTGAAATTCGACGGTGCAGATGCTTAGATTGGTTAACCAAGATAGCATAAGGGAGAATCGTTTCTCATTCTTCCATTTAGTTTCTTCTTCCACTCTCTCTGCTTCTTCTAAATCAAGGATTTCTTCATCAGAAATCAAGAGGTAAGTTAGGGGTTTGTCTGCGATCAAGGTTAATAGTGATTATTTACCATATATTGAAGATTTAGTCGTGGTTTTGGTGGCGAGACGATATAGACATCATTTTAGAGATGAAAGGTAAATCGTGAAAAACCCACTACTATTTTTGATTTTCTCTGGCCATTTGATTGATTGTAAGCATGTTAAATGGATTAGGTTTCTATATAGGGTTTTGTGTGATGATAGTTTCTAGGGTTTGTCTTGAAATAAAATTGTTCATGTTTTTTCTAGGGTTTTCTGTGATGGGTTTTAATCCAATTTCACTGTTGATTTAATCCAATTGCTTTTTTAGATGTATGATTATGATGTTAGGTTAATAAGGAATTTGGACAAAAAGTCAATTAGGAGGATTTTGTTAATTTTGGTTTGGTGTAGAGCCAAATTTGGGGGAAACCGGTGTGAATTAATCTAGAAAGTGGACTTGCTGTAGTTTTTGAATTGAAAGAAGTGGCTTAGAGATTTTCCTTTGGCTTTATATGCTGCCCATTTTATCTGTATCTTAATTGTTTAAGTTAGATGAGGTTTATGTTGAACCGCGAGTACTTTAACAAGAAGCAATTAGTTTTTAGCTTTGTTTACAGTGAATAGAGAAATTGAAGAAGAAATGTTTTTCCATTTACTTTGTAGTGGTAATCCCATTAGGCATGGCTTCTTCACTAGCTAGGTTTGAACTTGTTGTAGCTCACACACAATTATTTTTCAGTTATCAATTTCACTATAAGATTATAGTGTTCAAATCTATGAATAGCTGCATAGATGAACCTATCGTATATCCATTAGTATGACCTAGTGAGCTGTGTAAGGTCCAGCATGCTGGAAATGTTTCTGAGATAGTTAGATGCATATGTTCGTGTAGTATTTTGATGCTGATGGACTTTATGATTTTCTGCAGGATAATGATGTCTCATTGAAGAAGGCACTTAATGTTGTTCAGATATGGTCATGGCTATGTAGCTATACTCTTTTACGCGTCTTAGTGTCCTTTCTCTAGAAGTACTAGGACAACTTTTTCTGCCTTGTATCCTCCATCCAGCATCTTGCAATTGAAGAAATGAGATTGTTGCAATGGCTAAACTGCAATGGACTAAGACAGTGGTGACTGGTGAGGAATCGAGGTTGTTGCAGGTGCAGTGGTAGTATAGTTGCAATGGATTGAAGTTGAGAACAAATGCAAAATGGTGGTTATATGCTTTGGTCTGGTGTTGTTCTTGCCATGGATGTGCATAATGGTTAGTATGGGTTTGCGAAGAAGTTGAATTCAAAAGATGAGCTGAGGGAAAGATTGATGTTGGAGAAAAATCAAGGGTTTGAGTATGCTGTGATGCAGTGGGAGTTGGCTGAGAAAGGAGGAAATTGTGGACAGAATTGTAGGCATGAATTGCTGTGGTGATGTTATTGATATCAAACGGTGCTAACTTTCCATCCATCGATTAAACGGTGCTAACTTTCCATCCATCGATTTTGGTCAAATAAGGCCTAGTTTTGTAAGAAATAAAAAAAGAGGCCTAGTTTTGTAAGAAATAAAAAAAGAGGCTTAGTTTTGTAAACCATAAAAAAAAAAGAGGCCTAGATTTGTAAAAGGCCTTATTTTAGAACGATATTTTGGGGACTACTCAAAAAAGGTGGGGACTATTTTGTGATAGGAATGTCCACCCTACATTCTAAGGGGTGTCCTAAAATATTAGGGAAAACTAATCTGCCCTTATCCTAATTAAGGTTATAACTAATCCTAATAACCCACTAATTTAACCACTACCCACTAATCTAATCAACTAAATTAAAACCTAAAATCAGTTTCAAAACCTTTTCTTCTTTTTTTATTCTTCTTCTTCTTCTCTTCTTTTCCAACATCAACCAAGAAGTCCGATTCGAGTAAAATGAAAATCCGCAGGTAATTTCTTTGATACCCATTCCTTTTAATCGTTTTTTGTTGAAGAAATCAATTAGAAATCATCAAAAACCATAGAAAATGGTAGTCACAGTATAGATTTCGGCTAGGAGAACTTTTGAAAACCCTAGATTTTGGTAACCGAACTTTCAATATGAAGAACAGTTCGGCCAATTAGGAATTTTTAGGTAACCGAACTATGTGGTTCGGTAAGCTCGCAAAAAAAATTCGTAACCGAACTCCTTTATATGAGAAATTTGAGTTCGGTTTACTCGATAAATTTATATAGGTAACCGAACTTTGATAAAATATAGTTCAGTTACTTCGTAATTTCTATGGGGTAACCGAACTTTGATCTGTCAACACCAAACTTGTAGTTCGGTGACTCCGCAACTTATACCAGATAACCGAACTTTAGTCTGTTAACATTTTGTGTTTGATATAATCCCATGTTCAATTTTATTTGATAAGACAATATTCTGTTTAGCTAATAATGTGGTTTTCATTCAGTAGGAACAAAGGAAAAAAATCTAATCCCCACCTAGATGAAGATTTGAGAACTCCCACCCCTCGTGGTAGAATACATTTGGATTTCCGAAACCGTGGTACTAAAAATGCTAAACATGGAGGGGGATCGTTACAGGAAGTGAACCAAGAGAATGTTTGTAATGTAATCCAAGATTTCAATCAAGAGGTGATGGAGAATACAATTGATAATGTTATTGAAGAAGAGAATGATGATGAAGAAGAGCAAGGAAATGAAGAGCAAGGAAATGAAGAGATTGAACAACAAAGAGAACACGTTGAAAATTTAGAGGAAGAAGAACAAGGACAGGGCAAAGAAGGAGAAGGACAAGAGGAAGAGAAGGATGAGGAAGGAGAGGAAGAAGAGGAGGAAGAGGAGGAAGAGGAGGGAGAGGAAGAAGAGGAAGAAGAGGAGGGAGAGGATGAAGAGGAGGAAGAGGAAGAAGAGCAAGAAATTGTTTGTTAGCTTGGCCGCCATGAAACGTCCTTCAAGATGCTCCGGACGAGGGTGGTTATGACAACCTTCCATAACCTTGTAGAGAACCCATCCACCCAATTCTTCGTTGTAAATAAATGCAAGCTTGAATGGGCATTTAATCTTCTTTGAGAAAGTTTTGTTCTTCCTATTTGTCTTTCCTTTATAAACATAACCCTTCCTCTTGTGGCTTTTATCGGGATCACCGCTTCACTCACAAACCATTTCAAAGCGGGTTTTGCTTTCTCTCCCATTCAATACTAATACGCACATGTCTTTTAGTGCATGTTGTCTAGCCCAACTATTTGCCTCTAAAGGACTTTTGAATACCAAGTCATTCATGTAGTGATGGGACGTGTCATCGTACAAATAGGTTGATTTTCCATTGGTTCTATTGGATCAGATGCAACCTACGAGTAATAGCACAACGTCAATACCAACTAAAAATAAGAAATACTTGAATTTTCGGCAATGTAAAAATAATATACGATCCTGCCAAACAAAAAGTTCGGTTATGAAAAAAATATTGCGATCTTGCCGAACTTGTTCTTTGGAATTTTCTATGGTATAGTACGGCAACATAATTACTACACTCGACTAAACCGAACTACAAAGTTGTTTTGCTATTCAATGAACGTGATTTGCGATCTTGCCGAATAAAAAGTTCGGTAACAAAGGGACTAGACTCGACTAAACCGAACTATTAACTGTATACTCTATAAAATTAGTTCGGCAACATTTTCTGGAAAAAGATAACCGAACTCTCAAAAACCTCCATTAAAACAGAGTTCAGTTACCTGCGTATGCTGAAATGAGTAACCTAACTGCACATACAGGAGAGTTCGGCTACTTGTTCTGCCGAATTGCTAACCGAACTACTTTGACCTAGCCGAAATTTCTTCCTGAAATTTTCGATTTGGCCAATTTTTTGCACAATTCAAGCTACATTAACTAAATTTGAGCCATACATGAGTACCCATAACTTCATCTTCTGGTTGTGGCTGATAAAATTCATCATTTGGGTCGTTAGGTTGAGTTTGGGGTAAATAGCTTTCATCATCTAACAAATAACTCATATCCGGATCATTAGAAATATTGACAAATATATTAGGAGATGAAGGAGGTTCTGATTCTGAGGAGGAGGTATCATCACATGAATCACTCATATCATATTTACTAAACTCAAAATAAGATTTTTTGGGTTCTTCCCTCTCTTTTTTCATCTCTTCTTCTTCTTCTTCTTCTTCTTCTTCTTCTTCTTCTTCTTCTTC
>JAJJMB010008110.1:0-39346 GCA_023531105.1 Papaver atlanticum | reverse complement strand
TCTTCTTCTTCTTCTTCTTCTTCTTCTTCTTCTTCTTCTTCTTCTTCTTCTTCTCTCTCAATAATTCTGATTCTAACAAAACTATCCTATTAATCACTCACTAATCAGTAATTAATCATCACACTAACACTAACTAATCAATAAACTAACTAATTTAATTACCAAGGTAAATTTGGTATTAAAAAAGAATTTAGATAAGGGGTGACCCAAAATTACTTCAAATGTCCTACCAAAAATGGAAGAGTAGTCCCCCACCTTTTTTGAGTAGTCCCCAAAAGATGGTTCTTATTTTAATTGTTAGAGAAACTTTTCTTTATGGACGTTATTTACTATAGCAAATGTTTAGTTTAGATCATACTTCATCTATAAATGTTGTTAGTTTTTGATGATAGTTCATGTCAGGATAGTGTTTAATGTTGCAAGTCTTCCTGCATTTTTGTTGTTGAATCAGTTCTGTTTCCACGTCTAACTAGGGGCAGTTCTTCATAAGTTAGTCGAGTCTGGCGGTATTTTTTCTGTTGTTTGGGGTTTGGGGTGTCGTGTCTTTAGTTCGTTATAGCACACTTGCTTCCTGTAAGCTTCTTCAATATTTGTCTATCATTTGCCTGAGTGGAAAAAAAAATGCATACTAGTATTATAATGGATGGACTGATAGTTCCATCGCACAACATAGAAGACACAAAACAATCGACCGCAGAACAACTGCAATAAGAAAAATATGACCACCCTTCCCACTGATTGTATCCACATGGCATGTCAGGTGGAATATGGTCGAAACCTAATACTCTGCAAGGCCATGAACCTCTGATATATAGAGTACATGATACATCCTACTTGGCGGTAGTGAAATGCACAAATGCATCAATCCCTTTAGCAGCCTCAACAAAAGATGGCCTAGCTGATATGTCATCCCACCACGCCTTAACATGAGGCCTAGAAGTAACCAGATCAACCCATGGAGTCTTCATAAGATAGTAAATGTATGGAATGTGGTGAAGATCCGCAAGGGTGAAAGAATCACAAGCCAGGTATTTTGAGTTGCTAAGTCTAGTTTCATACACATCAAAGACTTGATCTAATTTCTTGACGCTTTCGTCAATAATCGGTTGATTTAGAGTTTCGCCACTTAGAGGCGCTACGAAATTTTTGTAGATGATCTTTACAGCCAACCACGTGTCAAGAACCGTACACGTGTAGGCCAAAGAACAAGGGCCCATCAAGATAACGATGACATGTGGAAACACCCAAGGAGCATGCACCATCCTCATCTGCCACGTAGTTGTAACTAGGCGTGATCCAACGGTTGATGAGATAGGGAGTACCTGACTATCGGACCGCCGCGAAGTACCGTAGAAGATCTATAAGGTTGCTTTTTACCATCCCAATAAAGATCCAGATCCAACGGACGAGAGAAAACACAGCTGACACTGCATTAACAGTTGTCTAAGGCGTGCAGACCACCCTAACCACCTGCATTAAATGCTACGCACATAGGATACGTGTCAACATTCTCGTGGAAGAAGCGCAGGCGAGTCATCGTTATACTAGGGGATCGATGGACATCTTCGGAGCAGGACGAAGGCTATCATCGGGATTGGCACAAAGTCCAAGTTGATAAGGGACACCTATTTTAGATGGGGGACCCCACACAAGAGGTCTATAAATACCCAACTCCACCAAGAGAGAATAGGTCGACCAATTTTAGGAAGAGAGAACTATATTTCAGGAGAGAGAAATTGTAAGCGTAAGTATGAGTTTTATCTATGACCCTCCTAGCATCGTTCCCTACTCAGAGTCATTCGACTATCCATTGTAACCTCATATAATACATAGTGAAAAACCGAACCCCCGTGGATGTAGGCCTTAGTGCTGAACCACGTAAATCATCGTCTCATTTATATTCTGCACTTATATTCTTGTTGTTTATGCATCATGCAACGTTTTAATCATCATAGAAGAAAGACGAGGACTAGCCCGTAGGCTCAGAGTCTGTCGCATATATATCACGTGCTATTTTATATGTATCTCGACCATTTCAATAGTTTTAATCATATTGCGAACATTGTCTGTGGACACGATGGCATCATCGTTACTTCTGTGTTCACAGATATTGTCACGTCTCAACAAATCCGTGCATGTACCCTCATACTTATGGGCTATGTACCTAGTAATAGCTCTGGATTCTGATCAAATTATGGATCAAACAAATGCCACCAACTTTTAATTAACATAGCCGAATTCATTGATTAACAGAAGCAAGCACCCGAACAATCAAAGTATCAAACTTACCGAAAAGTGTGATTGGACCATCTTCCAGTGCCGGGATCACACCGAATGGCTGTCAACACAGGTAAATAGCACACAAAATATCAAATG
Organism: Papaver atlanticum; assembly: GCA_023531105.1. Classification (NCBI taxonomy): domain Eukaryota; kingdom Viridiplantae; phylum Streptophyta; class Magnoliopsida; order Ranunculales; family Papaveraceae; genus Papaver; species Papaver atlanticum. Next base: position 36,970 of record JAJJMB010008110.1, on the reverse strand, counting down.
ACGAAAATTTACGTATAGTTAACTAAAAACAAAATGCGAACTCTCAAATGCAAAACTATGTAGATTACGTTTTTCGATAGAAAGGAAGGAGATTTGTGCTCTCCTTTGGCGAGTTCAACAGGAACAAGTTCATACTGAACTCCTTTCTCCGCGAGGCAGATCATCACAGGTCCCGTGGCACCTGAAAGAGGAATTCCATATAACTTGATCGAAGCCATATAATGTAGTGTTCTGTTAAACTAGATCTTGAGAAAATGAGGTAGAGGTTGGAGATGTCAGATGGTTAGTTACTGATTTAGTACCTGATTTTATAGATTCGGTGAGTGCTAAATGTATCGATGAATTAACAATATAGATTGTTGAATTAATGGAGATGGTCAACAAGAATTTACTGCTTAAGAAGTAAGAAAGGATATGTAATGCATCACCACTTAGCTCAGCCCTTACCATGCATGTGCTGAATACCACGAAAAATCCATTTAAGTACATGTTGTCTGGGACTCTGGTTAGCTAGTCTAATAACACCATTTCCCCAGAAGTCGAAGGAACTGTAAGAATTTATAATTGTTTTAAAAATATCTGAATTTTCTTACCAGATTTCCATATTTTGTTTTGAAATAGTACTAAATTGCAAGCTACATTACTCTAATAATTGCTACACTGTATTTAATCTTCTCTAAATGATCTTCTGCAGAGGAAGTTTCAGGTAGGGAGTCGGTGTGGCCACATTAGTTGACACCATATCGATCCTGGATACTGCATCCAGATGCTCTAACATACCGGGACTGAAGGTGATTACCAAAGCATAAAGTTTTAACGGGTTTCAACAGTGTGAGCCAGTATTGTGCATAATTAGTAGCCTGCTAGTTGATGAAATATTGTCATTCCATTATACTGGAGTGGTGATAAGTAAATGGTCATGTAGTTGTTAAGGGATGTGTCTTGGAAAATCTGCCGAGTGTACTTCCTCTTGCCTGGTTAACGAAGAGCTCTCTCAAGCTAGCTGCAATAGCTTTTCAAGGTTAGTAGATCCCTTTGTGCTAATATCCTGCTGAATCAGTGCAGGGGGTTACAAAGTTAGAGATGTACAACGGTAGATTCTAGGTTACACAATTCGACTGTTCTTTATCTTAGTTTGGTCAAGTTTGCACCAATATACAGTATTCACTTTCATCAAAATAAAATAAAACACATAGTGTCGCCTGCCTGCCATAGATCATTATAGGAGGATAAGCCGTGTCCGAAAATATGCTATAGCTAATGGTTAGGTTCACATACATTATTATGAGAACTCTAAATCCATCTTCTTATGTCTGTGCTTTGAATAGTCCTCTCCCTTCTTGTCTGCTGATGTAAGAACTTTTGCTCTAAGAAACCAACCAAATAACATGTATCTAGAACAGCGAGTTATATTGTAATAGACTTCTGAATTATCAAAAAAGGTTTCTCTATTTTGCTGTTTCAAAACAGATTTTCTCCATCGACTGTTTTGACTTATAGCTCATCTCAGGAGCCATTTTCATATGAAACCAAATCTATGTCAGCAGAAACATACCTTCATCGGCATTATCACCCAATCGAATAATTACAGAACACCAATATCTTGGATATTCTAACAATCCATGGAACAACATTTATATGTGAATTGCACTTAGTAGCTAGATGAACAGAACATGTGATTCAGCATCCACAAGAGATTCATCAGAAAGAGCAAGTCTCTTAAAGAAGAAAACGACAGATGTAAGCTACACAAATCCAAACTTGTATGAGTAGCAATACATGGCAGAGATGTTACTCTGCAGGATTATTTCTTTCGGATTTCCTACAATGCATGATATGTGGCATACCACTAAGCATCCCTAGAGTGGTGTCCTTGTTGTAGACAGGAGCAGGCGAGTTAAGATACACACGGGTCCTGAAGGTTGAATGAAACGAACAGCCCTTAATCTTAGAGTATTCTATCCCTTAGCTAATTCAGACTAAAGTGCGCATTATAAGTTAACATTAGCTTGTGCAACCAACAAAAGTAAACCAAAACATACTAGATGGAGTTACTAGTTTGAATTAGCTACACCAAGAGCCGATGCCAATACAGTACTTAAGATTGTGGCATAATCATATAAACATTACTAGAGAGCCTATGAGACTACTACCAATATATTTCTGGGTACCAATTATAATTTCAAGCAATCAAAAAGATTGTATTCCGTTCCATCTTGTAGAAATCAAGTTGCAATACCATTTCCTAAATCATACTGTGTATTCCAAACAATGTGTAAACCCTACAATGAGTCACTACATATTCTTTACTTTTCAATTCACATTCCTTACAACGGTCTTCCACCGGGCCGGGTTCATCTAGTCAAACAGATATGTAAACTCACAACACCCAAATTTATCACTAACTGGATCAAAAATCCTAATAAAATATAAATCAGATAAAACAAACCCAAATTGAAACATGATATATATACCCAAGCTATATTTCATTGAAACATAATAAAGATATGTCTTTCAGTTATTTTATCAAACACATAAAAGAAGAAGAAGAAGAAGCAAAAGAACCCTAAGAAGAATCAACAAAAGAAGGATTTCTCAAACTCATCCTTACTTGTTTAATCATCTCTGCTTTCTGATCACCATCATTAGAAACAGAATCACCGCAATTCAGTCCACATCCACACTGAGGTTGTATCTCAAAATTATCCAAAGCAAAATTAGCAGAAGCAATCCCAATTGAGAACTCAAGTTCATCACCTTTTCTAACAACTTCAATGATATTAACCCAAAACAACAATATCTTCACACTTACACCTTCAAGATTTGTAAGTTTATCCTTTGAAATAACACCTCGTATAGTTGATTGATATCTCAATTGATAAGAACCTTCAAGCGAAAAACTACATGTTTTCTTCATTGATGCAGAGAACCTACCAGTTTGTTTATCTAATGTGTATCCAGTTACTCCTTTTGGGAGTAATCCAATTGGGAAATCATAATCTTCAAGAATCTCATAAGCTGAAGGTTTATCATCACGAATACCAGTTACTTCTTCACCAGGTCCATAATCTTCATCACCAATACCATATTCTTCTCCATTAGACGGTGTAATTAAATAGAGGGATAGACATAGAATTGCAATTAGAGATCTGGGGCTTCTTCTAAAATCGAAATCCATGTTTCTTTTGGTGATTTGAAGATCAGAGGATGATCAATACCCAGAACAGAGAGTTTTAGGGTTGTGATTTTGACTGACTTCTTTTATTCTTGTTATATGTCTGAGGATATATCAGAGGATATACCAAGGGTGGGTGAATGACACATGGGAAGGTATTTAATGAAGATGTTAAGAGGGATTCTTTCTTGTGGGACCCGCTAATGAATATCAGTTACCAAGATGGAACGGGATTCGGATTGACGGTTAAGATCAAAGGTTGGTAGGGTTAGTGTATGAAAAGGATCCACGTAAGTTTTGATTTTGACATTTTGTTATGAGTGATGCTAGTAGTGGTAGATGAATGCGGTCCACCAATCAGTCAAACTGAAAGGAGATTTAACGCTATTTGTTGTTGGTCGGGATTTTGAGTCGGATGTGATAAGGCGGCTAAGGGTGTTTGTTTTTTGCGAGCTCGAAGTCCGGATCTAGCTCGGCTCCTGACTTGGCACGAGTTAGATATTTTGTTTTTCAGATTAACTTGTGAGTTAGACTCCATCCTGATTCCCGCTTGAGTCATGTAATAAAATGTTTCCGGCTTATGAAACTAAGTTACTGACTATCATGTTTGGAGTCAGATCTGATTCAAAAAACAAACACATTGAATCAAACATAGATGAGTCAAGTGATTTTAATCAGATCCAAAACAAACATCTTAACAGCCATAGCCATCCGGTTCTAAGAGTGGTAGCACGATTAGAAATCTAAGTATGCCTAACAATTCTGAAGCTGCCTCTTTATCAGGGTACGAAAACAAGCTCTTGTAGTTGTATACGCTGAAAAGCCCTAGAAAAGCAAATTTTGTGTTGCTAAACTTTCGCAACAGCTGATACCTGTTGCAAATTTCGCAACTGTCAATGGTCTGTTGCTAGTCGTAACAGTTTTGTTTTAGGCGTGCGAAAGTCGCGTGTGCCTTTGGTCATGTTTCCGCCCAGATTTCAGAAGTGGTTTTAAACCAAGAATTATAATTCCACCACTCACGTGTGTGCAACATGCGTAATTCCCATAACTATTAACTCCAGCTTCCCATTTCTAGATTTACTTCACTCTTCCAGCCTTCTTCTTCAAAAACCCCAGCTTCCCATTTCTGTCACCACCATCATCATCAACATCAAAAATCGCTTTTTCCCTTAAAAACTACATCGATTGGGTTTCTTCATCTTTAACGATTTATAGGGTTTCAAAATCTCTTCCATGTTTTCTGACTTCCCTAAATAGGTGTAGTACGAACCTCATTTTCACTCAGCGATGTAGAAGCAAAGGTAATGAATTACATTTGTTACTTATAAGGTTCTTCATCACTTCCTGGTAAATGCAATTTTCTGACCCTAATTTTTGTTTAACTTCACTGTTAATTAGGGGTTTTGCCGATTGAAAATTTTGGTTAGAAATTGCAGCTGTTTTTTACAAGGTGAAAGCCTCTTTCTTGTAAATCTAGGGTTTCACTAATAAAAGTTTCACTTTTCCCTATCTAATATGGCTACTTCTATTTTTGTTTCTTTCTCTTCAACAGTGAGAATTATTAATTTGAAGTGGTTTTGATAGAAAAAGATGTGTCTTATGAGTGCTGAAGCCCGTGGTGGACTTGTTAGAGATTTAAAGGTTGGTTTTTTTAATAAAGATGATGATTTTTTTATTATTATTATTTATTGAGGATTTTTGGCTGATTTTTGTGATTTTATTTGCAGAATAAGCTTCAGACTTTGGCTTGATAGCTTTCTATTTTTCATTTACAAATGTCTGGATAGCTTTCTGGTTATGAGATCTCCCGACCCTGTTCATCAATAATTCCATCTGGTGGTAAAAAGATCTTTGCTACTTCGATTTAATCCGAGAGTTTACCTTTTTGGTTATGGATCTGTTATGAGAAATGAGTTTGTTTATTTTGATGAATTGTATATATCTGGGTCTGTGTTTTGGTTTGATGTGGTCATTTTGGTATATTTAAGATTTACATCAATTTGAGGTATTTAATCGTCTACGACACAGTAAGGGCATGCCATTGCTAGACACAATTACGGAAATTGCAGTCACCATTAGCGTCTTGGATTTTCAAAGAAGATACCTGGTGGAATTTTTGTAAGTGTGAGTTATTTTAGGCTTGAATCTGAACTTTAAAAACGCGTCAAGTTGCATTCTGAACGTTTTGGTTTTGCAGGCTAGTGTTAGTTGCTAGTAATATGCTAAGTTGTCTTATTTAAGAGCTTTCTGATATGTTGTTACTCCCTCCAGCTGCTACTCAGGGAACTGGTAGCTGGATGATAAGAAAGCAAAGGATGTGAAAGTAGAAACCTTGTGTCCATTTTGCTGATATGAGAGCTACGGGTACACTTTCTATTTATGTTTACAAATAGTTTTTGTTTTTCCTTTATTGAAATTTGAGATGAGAATGCTTTGAAATAACTAAAAGGAGTTGGGTTATTGTTGGATATAATCCTTGCATTAGTTAATCATCATCGAAATGGCAAAGCACCCTTTTCTTTTTGCAGAACTCTTCAATTTCCTCACCACTGAGTTTAGTTTCAAAATCTCATTATGTGACTTGTGTCTACTCTTAAGCCAAAACATCCGCCATTCCCAAACATCCTGACAAAGATATATTACATCAACACTCCACTCTATTTAGTGTTGGCGTATCGACACACCAAAAGTAAGACCTTAGTGTCCAACACTTGCAGAATTGAGCAAGTACCTGCACATGATAATGTTAGCTGTTGTGCACAAATATTGAGCGCACTACGCAAAATAGATTTTTACCTAAGTATAGTGTTCTAGATTGATGTCTTTGGATGTAAATGTACTGCCGACAACCACCTTTGAGCTCTTCACTGTATGTGCATGTCTAATCCAGATGCACTATTTACTTCATTTCTCCATTTCTGCATTTGCCATATCTAATAATGTATTGTATTTGTGTTTCAGGGTTGTTGCATAACAGCAGAGAGGTTGAACTCACCATTGATATCATATATCAACTTACAAGTAGGAGTTTCTTATATTCTTTGTATATATGTGTCTTCTCTTGCTTCTGAAACTAAACCAAGTTAAGAGTGTTGATTGGAATGTAGTCACAAGTGATAAAGATAGTTGTTTCCTTCCCTTTCATTTGTAAAATGTCTTTGATGTTTAAACATGTATTATTGAACATATCAATATCAATATTAGTTGTGGAGAATTGAATTGATTGAATCACAAGATTTGCAAGGTTTATGGGGTAGTTGCAGGATAAAATTGAAATGAGGAAAATGATTTTGACTAGGTCAATGAAGACAGACTTTCTTTTTTTTGCTTTTGCAAAAGTTTCGCAACTGCTAATTTCTGTTGCTAAATTTTTACCGTAGAATTTGGGAACAGTCTTCGTTGACTTAGCCAAGATTTCGCAACTAATAGTAGAAATTTCGCAACTGCTTTGGAGTTGTTGCGATTCAAAATGGTTGCAATAGCTTTGAATCTGTTGCGACTCAAAATTAGCAACAGCTACCGTTGCTAAAGTTTGTTACATCACGTTTCGCAACAGCTGTAGTTGCTAGCCCGATTTGCAACAGCGAGAGGCAGTTGCTAATGTCCATTTTTGGTGTAGTCCTATGCCAGCAGCCCAAGCACAAGTTGTGAACTCTAGTATAGTTTGAATTAATTATGTATCATTGTACAGTTGGTGTATAATAGTAGATGCAAATAATTTTAAGAACAAAACTAAAATATTTGGCTTTTTTCTATTCGATGTAGAGAATTAAATATTCGATTTGACTTCATTATAAGGTGGTTTATTAGTTTTGTGCATTTGATTGGAGAAGCATATGATCAGTTGTGAATCTATATAAATCAGGAGAAGTTTATGGATACAAACAGTACATTCAGCCAATTGTGCATATGGCTGAAATTTCTTATCTGGTGGCTTTTTTGTTTGTGCTGATGGTTTTCAGCTCTGGGCAAGTCAGCTGAAACTCCCATTTCTCTTTTCTTTCTTTTCCCTGTTCTTATTTTGCCAGTTTACACCCATAAATTGTAAACCATATGTTTTTTTTGTGTTGTTTTTTTCTCATATGGCATGGACTGATTACGCCATGAAGGCCTCTTCGGGAGTATAACTGTCGAAAGCCGATTACTATCACCCACGCATGGGGCAACATACAAAGCTCACACGAGATCACCATAACTCAAAGCCACCATCTTAAGAGTGATGCTTCGAAAAACCGATTATAATCATCCTTTCTTTGTTTTTGATTTCAGCTTTTGCTGTTGTAACTCTTTACCTATTCTCTCCACTTCCATGTGGCAAGAGGGTTTTTAATATATCTTGCTTCTAGAGTTAAAAATAAATAAAAAATACTCTCTGTTTTTGGAAAAGAGATACTTTCATTTTAGCATAAAAATAGGCTAAATTGAAAAAGTGAAAATATCTCTTTTCCAGAAACGGAGGGAGTATTGAATTGTTACCGGTGAATGCACAGTCTAATCATGGAAGAGTGTATTTAACGTTAATTCTATATTTAAACCTCAAATTTGAGACTACAATAATTTTGCCAGATACCTAAATAACTAATCGTGCCAGCAGCACCCGCGAGGCTTTACGACGGAAAAATATCAAAAACAGCCATTAAGGAAATCTAAACCACATAACTTAGCTAGCTAACTGCGCCCTCTAAATTTCTTCACTTCAACTACGTTTGAGTTTATTGGGATCAGCCAATTGTGTGAAGAAATGAGCAAGATAAGTAAATATACCAGCAACAAAACAAATAATCAAATTAAGAAAATCTAAAAAGTAGTCCATGAAAGCTGTCTTTGGTGAATGAGTCCTGTCCGAGAATATCAATGCCCTATATATTGCTTCAGTTAAAGCATATGCTGTAATCGGGTCTGATTCTTCAGCTAGAATTCCATGCTCAGTTAAACACACAATGTCATATGCTCCACTTGTTTCCGATACACCCAAGAATTCACATATCTTAATCCGGCCGTCAATCCTTTCTTCTACCGTTAACTTATCGCCGTGTGTCAAGATCAAGATTGGGTTTTCATCTGTAATAACCAAAAGAACAAACAAAAAACAACTTAAATCTCAAACCTACAAAATAGACTTACAACTAATCTGACTCGGGCGGAGTTAGTTGGACTCAATTCAACTTATTACAGAAATATATTATTGGGGGTTTTACTTTGAAGTCATTGGTTAGACTCCTCTGGTTAGCTACTTCCATATAGTATTATTATCAGTGGAAGAAATGGAAATGCTTACTGTATTTTGTTATAGAAGTAGCGTAGAGGAGTTCTTTAGTAGACTCCAATGGCTTCGAGTCGCCACTCATGAATGCTTTGTAAATCTCTGCAATGTTCACTACCACCACAGCGCAGTTAACTCGTCTCCTTGCAAATCTAGATGTAGGCTCCGACGTCAAACTTTCTTCTAGTACTCCTGGTCTATGGTAGAGTTGGTGATGCTGAACTCCGGCTACCATCCAGTCATTTACGCCTTCCAGACTCTCACCTAATTGACTGTAATCTAAGCCTATCGAGTCATGAACACAAAATCCACTCCTCACAGATCTTAATACATTGTGTTCTTCCATGAACATGGATTTATACTCTGATGACACCCCTGCTGCACATTTTAAAATCAATACACAAAATGTCACAAATCATAAATATCGAAGTTTGAATCAATACAAGATACACAATTCCGAAGCCAAAGTTAAGTAAGAATTATAATTACCTGAAGTATGAGTGAAAGGAATGAGGCCAGATCTACCAAGAACACTATACATGAGGTTAACAATAGAGCTTTTGCCAGCACCAGAAAATCCAACTAAGAGTATTGTAATAACTGGAGGTATATCCATCTCTTCTTTCTTAATGCCACCAATTGGTAACCAAAAGTCACCAGACCTATAACTTAATAGTTTATGTCTAAGATCATCAAGACCTTGAGGAGCAACTAAAGCAAGTCTTTCCATTTCTCTTATAACTTTCAATCTTGGTGTAAGATCTGTAATAGGAGTGTTGTTGTAATCAAGTTTTAGATTACCATTTTCATCGAATTCTTTTGCTGATCTCCACCAGTTAAGAAAAGATGAATGACTTGGTGATAAAATATCACTGTGGTTATCATATTCTTCATCACTTGAAGGTGGAACTTGGTATCTCATCTTCTTTTTCTATTTTTCTGTTTTCTTCACCTAAGTTTTTGGTCATTCATGAGATCTTGTATACAATGCTGAGTTGAATAAAATAAAATAAGGAAAGAGCGCTGCACATTCGTTATGGGCAACATGTGAAGTGAAGGCGCACCATAAATGGAAAGTGTCAGGTACTAATTAATCGTATAGGATTTGGTAGTATTCTATGCAATCACCTGTGCATTTTGTGCTTAGTATATGAATGATCCTTCACGGATCTTTCAGAGAAATCAAATTTCAGACATATATGGTAAGATAAAAATGAAGAATGGAGTGCAACAGAAAATTAACCAGATGAAGATTTTGGCTGTGATCTCAATTTTGCTGCCCTTACTGGTCTCACTGAATTTAATCATCCCCAGTGCCATCTTCAATCTGAAATTGAAGGATTGTACATGTGCACCAACAAAGACCCAGTTTGAAGATCTTGTATTGCTGACAAGTGACTACTGATAGTGGCATGTATCAGTCCTGACACTGGCAAATTAGGGTTCACCTATGACACAGTTGGACGAGCCTCAAAATCAAGCATGAAGAGAACCTCAAGGCAACAATAAGGTTAAACAAAATACAACAGTGAAGCAAATAAAATTAAGTGCTACAATTATTACAGTCCTTCAGTAAAACTTTTAAAAGAAGTTGTATTGAAGAGTAGCTTGTAAGTTTCAGCAGAAACCAAAAATGTAAACAAAAGGGTTAAATACGATACACAGCGATTAGGACGCTTGTGTTACAACCTGATACAAACAACTGACGCTGAAGAAAACTGGTAAGCAAAGTTAGCAAACCTGAAAACAAAGAAACTAGTACGTAAGCCAAAATTCCTTACGGGTAGGGTTATGTGTCAGTGTGCTTCTTTAAGTCTCTTTATCAAAGCATCCAACGATTTCTTCTTTGTATTCACCTTTGCTCCCCTTCCTGCAAAGCTTCCAAAATATCGATCTGAAGGATCTTTTAATTTCTCAGCTATTGTTACCACTTTCCTGTAATCTAAAGCTTTGTAACTCCTTTCCCTGATCACTGGATTCAGAAAATTCTCTGCTTGATTGCTCAAAAGCAAGTTAATCATTTGCCTAGACTCAACCAATGCAGACTTCAATTGATTCGATTCCACATCTGTAAAGAGATTAGATTGGTTTTCTGCAAATGACTCCAATAATTGTATATCCACATCAATCCCCATAACAGCATTTATACTAAACCTCTTCACCAAATCCCCAGCCAAAATCCCTAAAATCTTCTCTGATATGTGAGACAGAACTTCTTGTAGAACCCGTTGAAGTACTTGAACCGGTAATATCTGTTGAGCAGTAGAAACCAGTGTTTCGAGATATATAATCACTTCATTAACATATTCATTTCCGTTAGGTGGAGCTTCATCAGCCATCCAATTAATATTCTCTGTTAATGCCATGAACCCATTAACCTTAGTTTTGAGAAGACCTGAAAGCATTGATTCAGCTGCATCACGGGAGCTAGTCAACGGAAATTTACTTTTCTTAATCTCAGTGATTCTCAAAGGTATTCCAGAAAGTTGTGCAGCATGACGGAAGAAGAAATCACAAGCTCGTTCCAGAACCACCATGTTAGCAGCAACTTGCATAGCTTGGGATACCCCATGAACATTCGATTTTACAATATTTAGTAACGCCTCATCCAAAACCTCACCTAGAAGCCGATCCAAATACTTCTTAACCACATCATGGAAATCTAATTGCCCACCATAGGACATGAAACTTACAGAATCTTCAATAAAGGATCGAACAAGACGGCAACAGTCTGGCACCATGGAAGAAAACGGTGCAATGTAGGGGAATGCAGGGGTTATATCAGAGGTTTGTATCTGAAATGAAAATACATTCATTGAGTACTCGTATTCTTTCTTCATTAGCATCTGCTCAAACCCATCAGCAGAAACTGCTTCTGCAATCAATTTTCGACAATCAGACAGTAAGAGTTCATGGTATTTGTCTCTGTGTTTACTCAATACATCGAGCAGTGGATCAACTAAGTATCCATATCGACGCAGTGTCACTCCAAGTAAACTAACATAGTCTTTTATTAGCAATAGATGATTTGCCGTTTGCATTCTAGAGAACTGATCTTCTAAAACAGAACACATCTTAATTACGGCAGTTTCCCATAAGTTCTCCACTTCATATTTCGAAATCAACCCACCACCTGTTCTCAAAACCCGATCTTCTACGATAAAGAAACCAGCAATCTGAGCGAAAAAGGTCTGATGTGACTCAAGAAAAGGCGTCATTGATGATACCTGAAAATCTGATGTCAGCTGAAGCTTCCGATTCTCAAAATAATAATGCTTAAACCTCTCCTCCAAACCAAGTGTCTGATGAATATGATATGCTCTATACAACGGAGTCAAATCAAAACCTAACACCCCGCCACCACCACCATTACTCACTAACTTGTCACTCCCACTACTGTCACCTCCTACATTACCAACATCTTCATCATCATCTTCTTCTTCTAACGCATAAACACAATCTCTCAAACTTAATCTACTCTGCTCTTCCGCTTGCCGTTGTTTAATCCTTAACTCCTCCTCTCTCTGTCTAGCCGAAGACGCTTGTCCAATCGCCAACTGCCCTAAATTCCTACTAACAATTCTAATCTCAACAAGCCAATCTCCAAACTCTTTATTAACTCTTTTCTCAATATACCCTCTAATCAATGGTATCTGTCTCTCTAACATACACTTTATAGTCGACGAATCAATCTTACCCAAATAGTCTCTTTCAATATTATCAACACATTTCAAAACCATATAATAATTATTACTTAACAAATGTGAATTAGTCCTGCCACAATTTTCTAACAATTTAATACAGATCTGAACAGACTCAATCGCTAAACTCACATTCTTACTAACATTCTTAGATTCAATAAACGAATCCAATGAATCCAGTAATGGTGATGCAACAGAATGTAATTGATTATTTGAAGCTGATAACGATGATTTCAATTTATCAACATCTGATAATAATGACTTTAATTCATCAACTGCTGTAATAAAATCTTGGTAATGAATTTTACATACTTCTTCGATTTCTGATTCTTTTGATTTAGTGAATGATCGGAGACGTGATAAGAGTGTTTCTGGTTTACCTGAGATAAATGCTTTACGAACGAATGATGCTAAATCTTCACCGTTACAGATTGCTGAAAAGAGTAAAAGCTCGTCGAGTTTTTCTGAATCTGCTGCTGCTGCAGCTCCGGCACCGTTGCTGTTGATGATCGCTTTGTTGTTGTTGATGGCGGCGGTGGTGTTTGTGATCGGTGTGATTTTTCTTCTGGATTTTGTTGACTGCATTTTGAATATTTTTCAGAATCGAGTTTGAAAGAAGAAGAAATCTGGAGAAAAATTAGGTTATAGTGACATTTTTTCTAGATCCGCGGAGATGAAGGTGGAAGGACCAATAAAGAAATTTGGATTTTTAGATGACGGATATAAATATCATGGGCCATATTTTGGTCTAAAATGCCCCTGTAAAGCGGATAGTTCCGACACACCACGACGGCACGACACTTACAAGCTACAAGTCCCAAAATCTCGCCCGCCACTCGGTCAACTTTGGCCCGGTGACGGCGTCTGATAGTTTGAAAATTAGTTCTACCCTCAATGTTGGACAAAGTAACTCTCAACAAAAAAAAAAAAAAAAAAAAAAAAAAAAAAAAAAATCAAGGAAAATACAAGTGCCAGAATGTAGTTAAATCTACTTTGATTTGTAGTAGATTTTGGATTTTTATAAGATGCATGACAACCAACGGAGGTACAGTTGAATGCGGATAATTATGAAATAAACGATCCACGACGTATTATATTACCAGCAGTGATTAAAAACGTTAATTAACTTTTTATTTTGAATCAATTTTGATGTTCCATGGCTTCATGAGAATGCTTTATCAATTTGTTTTTGAGTGATAACTTTGTTTTTCATTTTCTAATTTTTTTTTACATTTATTATTACAACCATTCATTTATAAAATTGTTGATGCCAATCTCAACTATTGTAATGTAGCAGTACGAAGCAAAAAAAAATCCTTTCCTTGCTTGGTAGTACTTGTAAAAAGAGTGACAATGTGTCTACAAGGGTGTTTTAGTAAGTGTAGACAGTGGAGCAAGTAATTCTTTGACTTTGTTTGAGTCAATTAACGTTAGAGAAGTGTTTGTTTGTGTGACCGTGACTGATGCGATTCGGAAAGATGTGTCTAAAAAAGGACAACTGACTTTCAATGTGCATTTACTAAGAATCTTTCAGCACTGGAAATCGGTTTAGTAAGGCATTAAACCGGTTTACACTTGTCCTTTTCGATGTCTCGTTTGTACATATTTTAAAGATTTTTTTTTTTTCGTAAAAGAAAAGGAAGAAACCCTCTAACATTACAAAAATAGGTATTAGTCATGATCGAGACAGGACTCGACCATGATATATTTTCGTTAAAATATCTAGTCTAAATTGGTGCCTTGGAAGTCATTACTAATAGAGTATCTGAGTTTCCTAGCTTCAACATACATTCCTTTAAGCAATATTAAAGTAGGCATGGAATCACTCTGAAAAGCCACCTCATGACCACTCCATTCTTCCGCCCACTGGAAAGCTATCTCTGCTCCTCTTGTTTCTAATTCTTCTCTAGTATTGCAGTTGCAGGTAGCTCCCCGGACTTCAATTGTATAGCCTGCAAAATCAGCAAGAGTTATACCAATACCAGAAGAAGATATGGGGTTCATCATGGTCAAGGCTATACTGAATTTGTAAGCCATTTTGGTTTCAATATTTCTGTTTGCTATTGTACATATATTAAGACAGTCATCATTCATTGGATTATAATATAGAGTTTGAAGAATATTGTAACTTGGAGATGTTACGGTAGAAATGCTATTTATGAATTTAACTATCTCATTTGCCGTAACCGCACTATTTTGTTTTTCCTTTTTGACCCAATTACATCTTGATTTCCAAATGTGCCAAGTAATGATACTACAAAACTCAGATCACTGCATCACGAAACCATTTCTGTTAGTATTAGAAAACCAAGAATTTAGCCAATCATGAAAAGTATTGTTATTTTCAACCACATAGTCCATACTAGAGCTGGCAAACGGGTGGGTCGGGGCTGGCCCGTTACGGGTTACACGGGTTCGGGTTAACACGGGTCAAAACCTGCGGGTTGATAATCTTCACGGGTTGCCATATCTTGAACCCGTGCCCGTAACGGGTAAAACTTGCGGGTTCACGGGTTAGCCCGCTTCTGGTGAGTCAACTCGCCAGAAACCGATTTCAGACCAATTTCTTGTGAATCCTGTCCTGCCAAAGAATGAAAGAATGCAAAACTTTACACTACTTTTGCATTTGCAATTTTGCACCATAAAAGGAAGGAACACAGTTCAGTACTTCAGTTACACTTGAACAATATACTTCATCAGTTCATTCATGTCATGATATCTTCAAGAGTCAAGACTTCAACAAACAAAAATACCCTTCAAGTAATAGTGTAATACCACTTCCTGCACAAAATATATATTGTGGTTAATCAAAAAAAGTGACAACAGATTCCAGAAAACATCTCCAATCTCTTTTCTATACAAAATTTGGAGACACTTTGAAGGTTTGATAAGTAACTGACTAACTGTCTATCCAAAAAAACATTCTCAGTATTCCATGTCTATCTTTGAATTGAGTTGCTCCAACTATTCAATAAGAATCTGTAATTTGAAGCAAAAATAAATCAAACAAAACAGAAAAAGAATCAATCACCAAACATGGAGTTATGCATAATTACCCCGCTATATATTGAAGAATGAAGAAGTATGCATACTAATTAGACGCATAAGAACTTACTTCCCCATCCTCCACTGCACCAAGTTCAAATCCTAATACATCTTCTCCAATAATTCCATTGTCCTCATCCAAATCTTCTTTTCCTACATGGATAAAAACAATCAACAGTTATATATGAAATTTAGACATTCACCTAAATGCAAAATTACTGACTTATGCACCAGCTGACCAGCAGCACTGCAGCTTAGGCACACTTACCAATTCCATGAACCCAATCACGAGTTGTTATCACCGCCTCATCATTTTCAGGTAATAAGGAACTGCGAAATCGATCAATTACCCTTCCACCAATGCTAAATGCAGATTCCGAAGCGACGGTTGAAATAGGAATTGACAAAATATTACCCGCCATTCTTGAAAGTACTGGAAATCGATGTTCCTGGGCCTTCCAATACATTAGGATATCAAATGGTTTATCTAAATAACATCCATATTTCTCAGTAAGATAGTGATCCAACTCTGACAAGT
Organism: Papaver atlanticum; assembly: GCA_023531105.1. Taxonomy (NCBI): domain Eukaryota; kingdom Viridiplantae; phylum Streptophyta; class Magnoliopsida; order Ranunculales; family Papaveraceae; genus Papaver; species Papaver atlanticum. The sequence continues at coordinate 21,248 of JAJJMB010008110.1, read as the reverse complement.
CAGATTGCAGATCACCACCACTTTCCTGTGTTGCAGCATATTCCTGCATGAAACAAGCAAGAAGTGAGTGCAGTACTGAAGTGCAAGCCTGCAAGGTACTAGTAACTAGTTATCTTCTATGAGAAGATACCAAACAACTTCAGAAACCCACTTGGTTAAAACAGAAAATAATACAAGAGTACAAGACCACATGTACTTCATAAGTAAAAAGTAAGATGTAAAATTACCTGGAACCACTCACTTCCCTTAAGGGCAGAATTCCCACAACTCAGAATACCCATATTCTGAGTTCCAGTAACAGAAGCTCTTGAATTTGACAATGTGTAATACTCATTATAAAGTTTTTTCATATCTTCACGCACATCATCAACTTTACTTTCTAATTGTCTTACATCAGTATACAACTTGGAGTAAGCAAAGTTTAGATACTTCAGTTTCAATCTAGGATCTAACACAAGTGCCATAGCCAAAATAGGACTCAAGTTCTCCCAGTAACTGTTAAATTTAATTTGCATCTCCTTTACCATGTCCCTAATGTATTCAATTTCATTTGTGCTTTATTTTTTTAATAACACCTGAACTTGACAAACTCCTTCAAAATAAAGATTGGAAGTAGGATACTTACTACCGGAAAATATAGTTGTGAGATCATAAAACGTCTTGAGAAACTTTGTGACTACTTCAATTTGCTCCCATTCTTCATCAGTTGGACAGTCTTTATAGTCTAGATCCACCTCCTTCAAATGAGCAAAAACACTTTTATAAACAAGACAACTATCTAACATAAGATAAGTTGAATTCCACATGTATAAAAGAAACATTCAGTTTCAGTGAGTAATATTATAAACAATAATACAATTCTCTAACTGTATAAGACTATAAGTATAACAAAAGAAAACTGGAAACTGGAAACCCACCTTGTTTTCACGTCTTGACGAATACCTCTTCTTATTGCAGACATTCCTAAAGTATCAACAATGTCCAAGAACTTTTGCTTTCTTACTTGGGACTTCTTTAGGGCCTTCACTGACTTTCTTATCTTAAGTACAGCTGGATCAATCTTCACAAGTCCATCTTTTACAATAAGAGCTAAGATGTGAGCACAACAACGCACATGAAAGTATTTTCCCTTGTTAAACAGGATCTTCTTTGCAACAAGTCTACTCTGCATAATTCTAGCACAAGCTCCATTATTTGCGGCATTATCCAAGGTGATGTTGGATACTTTATCTTCAATTCCCCAATCATCTATCATTGCAAATAGCTTGTCAGAAAGGTGTTCACCTGTATGAGGTAGTGGAAAGGGGAAAAGTTAAACTCCCAATTAAGTACTTCACCATACTTCAACAATGAAAATCATAATCTTTAATATAGTCTACATTCTACAACAGCAACAAGCCCATCAGTAAATTATCTCCAAGAGTTTTTATAAAAGAAAAAAACAGAACACTAGCAACTGAGGAGTACTATATTCACCAGAATCACCACTACTAGCTCTAGTTAAGATACTGATCACCTTTCCTACAACACTAGCAACTGAGTAGTAATGCAAAATGCCAAACAGAACTGATTGATTCAGTTACAGTATCGAGCTTTCTCAACAAAAACCGGGTTGTTATATTTATGAATTACTAAACTCTATGGGCCTTAAATAAAAGATGCAAAGAAAATATCCAGACTTAAGTAAAATATCAGATGCAAAGAAAATAAAAGATCTCAAGACTCAAGTAAGTGATTCACCTGTATGAGGTGGTGGAAGTTCACAAAAGTTCAGAAGATACTTCTTCAACTCCCAATTTTGATCAAGAAAGTGCACAGTTAAGCTTATGTACCCTGTAGTCGTAACAGAAGTCCACATGTCTGATGTTAGACACATCCTACCTGTAAGGATAAGTCATGCACATCAGCACATCTTATGATAATCAATTACTCATATATAAAAGTATAAAACAAAATATATGGTTTGGGTCAGTAAGATTTGAAATTCTAAATTGAATCGTACCTGGAGCAAGTTTTAATCTGTTTCGAATACCTTCTTTTCGGGCTTTATGATTTTTGACAACATCGGCTTTCCCAGTATTCCTTGATATTGGTTTAGCATCTTCATTCAAATAAGCACATATGTCCCTAAATTCTTTCCACTCCACCAAAGAAAATGGGACATTCCTTGCAATGAGTAATGCTGAAAAAAGATCGCGCAGTTTCATCTGATCAATTTTGCGTACACGGGAAGACAGCTGGCCATTCTTTGCAGCTAACATCATCTGCCCTATGTCCTGAGAGTCACGCTTAAGGCACTTATGCCTTTTCATAGATGAGGTTCCACCTTTCTGGCTATCATATTTATATCCAGTTTTACAAGCCTTGCACACTCCCTTCTTTGTTCCATCTTGACATTTAACGAGATCAAAATATTCCCACATATCAGATCTAAGTTTATGTTCTTTTTCACCTGAAACTGGTGTAGCTGCACAACCAACAGTTGTAGAGTCATTCACAGAATCTAGCATCTCAAGCTCAACATCATCATCCGTACCATCATTACTCATAACATCGTTATAATGTTCTTGTACACTTGACATCCTAGAACCTGGATGGAGCCACAAAGAATAGGTCAAATACTCATAAATTAGACATTACTCACTTGCATAGTTGCATTGCATCACATTCAATTGACAGTCACAGAGTCACAGACTAATGGTAACATTATCAGTTTATCACAATTCACAGTTTCACACACAAATGGAAAGCACAAGAAGATGATATCCAGTTATCCACCAACCATACACATTAATATCTAGTTATCAACATTTTATGCTCCATTGTTGAATTTAACAAACACAATTTAAGCCTTAACAGCCAGAAGGTCCAGATTCCAGAATCCTGAACCCAGTCATGGATAGTTAGAACTTGGAATGTTGGATACTCAACAAAGAAACAGCAAGCAAGGAATTTCACAAAATAAACCCCCAATTTGTTCTTTCAAGGTAACACAGTAACACTAGTCACAAGGTCTTGCCAAAGCAGCCAAACAAAGCATACAATTACAAATATACAATCATTAGAGATGAATGAAAATGTAAAGAACCAACTGTAATTGTGTCTGTAATACTGTATCCAACTATCCATGCCCTAATTAAAATAAAATATGCACAATCACATATTCACATACATAAGCAAATCCCTAATTAAAATCACATAGTTTATCCAATAACTCCACTAAAATCCTTAAAACCCTAATTCACCATAAAGGCATAAAACCCTCAATCCCATCTTAACAATCCATAATAAAAATCAAACCAACCAACAAAAAATAAATAAATAAATAAATCAATTCGTTCCAACTCATAAAATCGGCATATCATCAAAAAATTCAAACAATATGTATTCATGTTCAGAATCAGAGAACCATGGTATTCGTAATATTGTATAATACAAACCCAAAATCAAACCCTAGACTAGAATAAGAAACTTTTCATAGAAATTCAACGTCATAGATATAGAGAAAAGAACTTACAGTTACGGGTTGATATATCAATGGATCTTCAAATCTTTTATAATCAGATTTCCCTCTGGAGTTTGAAAATAAACAGAACGGTGAGTGGAGGAGTGAGGAGTGACTCGACTCTCGAGTGAGGACGCCTGAGCTGAGGACCTGAGGTGAGGAGAGGAGAGGACTGAGAGTCTCCGAGACTCTGTGAGAGCAGCCGCAGAAGATGAGAAGAAGACGGTGGAGAAGAAGACGATGGAGAAGATCTGAAGAAGAGTAGAAGACGGTCGTGGGAGTCTGGGTCTGGGAGGTGGGTTACTGGGTTATCTCTTCTCTAGGGTTAGAAACTTAGAACTTAGATTTTCAGAATTTATATCTTGAATGTAGGGTTAGGATTAAGTATGTAACGAAATCCAACGGTCAAAATTAAATGTAATTTATTAATAATAATTATTTACGGGTTAACCAGCGGGTTTACGGGCCGGGCACGGGTTAACCCGTTTATTTACAAGCCACCTTTTCTATAACCCGAACCCGGCTTGTTTATAACCCATCCAAGCCGGGTTCGGGTTTTCACGGGATGGGCACGGGTTTATCCGCGGGTTTGAGCTGGTTTGCCACCTCTAGTCCATACTGAAGTTTAAATGCATCCAAACCTGTTTTGCGAAATTACAATTCATAAATAAATGGGTTAGAGATTCCTCACCACTATTACAGAGAGTGCAAGTTTTATTTATATGGGGAATAACTGCTGCAACCCTCAAACTGTTTGGTAGGATAGCATTATTAGATGCTTCCCATACAAAAGTTTTAACCGATGGGGGAACTTTCAGCTGCCAAATTAGATTCCAATCCTTGTTATCAATACCAGTAGAGTTGATTTTGTTATACATTGATTTAACCGTAAAATTACCTTTTGCATTTAGAGTCCATTGAGATGTATCTGCCATATCCTGAGTTGGTATGATTATTTTTAGGATACATTTTATAGTGTTTTGGTCGAAACAGACTCTCAATTTGTGCATATCCCATGTTTTAGCATCAGTTATCAATTGGTTTACCATTGTTATATCTTCAGCTCCCCTACTTGGTTTTTGTATCGGTGGATTCATTTCTGGAATCCAATAATCATTCCATACATTAATCATAGTTCCTCTTCCTATTTTCCACAAACAATGTTTCTGGATTTGTTCGACACCGTTTAGGATGCCTTTCCAAACCCAATTGTCTCTCTGATTTGGTTTAGTTTTTATATGAAGGATATCAGTATTAGGATAATACTTAGCGTTTAAGAGTTTAGCATAAAGGGACTCTGAGTTTTCTTTCAATCTCCACCCCATTTTTGCCAACATGGCGAGATTAAAGTTTTCTATATTTTGTAAACCCATTCCGCCCTCACTTAAAGGCTTACAGAATGACTCTCAAGCTTTTAAATAGACCCCTCTTTTTCCTTGTTGATTTTTCCCGTTCTCATTCTTTCCCCGCCAATAATCTCTTTGAAGATCATTTAATTTTTTGCAAATTTTCTTAGGTATTTTAAAACAGTTCATTTGGTAAATAGTTAATGAAGAAGTTACATTTTTTATCATAACTGAATTTCCGGCAGCATTTAGATTCTTCCAACCAACCAGTCTATTAAGCATTTTTTTGACTAGGGGTTCAAAACATTTTATCTTAGATTTTTTAGTAAATAAGGGCGCTCCTAAATATCTATCGTCCAAAGGAATTGCCTTAACACCTAGAATTTGTTGTATCTCGTATTTTATGTCTGGGTTAGTTCTAGGACTAAAAAAGACTCCAAATATGCTAAGGTTTATTAACTGTCCAGAAGCTTCTCTAAAGTCAGACAATCGTTTAACTAAGTTTGTGCTGGTAGCAATATTATCCTCACAAAAAATTAAACAGTCGTCGGCAAACAAAAGATGACTCGCCGATGGGGCATTTTTACATATTTTTATTCCTTTTATTAGGCCAGTAGATTCAGCATTGATAATAGTTCTCGACAAGGTTTCAATACAAAACAGGAAGAGATAAGTGGAAATATGATCTCCCTGTCTTAAAACCCGGGAGGGTTTAAAGAAAGCAGTAGGAGAACCATTAAGCAAAACAGAAAGACTAGTCGTTGAAATACATTCAAACACTAAATTACACCAAAATTCAGAGAAACCCATTTTTTTATTATGGCAATGAGAAATTTCCATTTGACTCTATCGAATGCTTTAGACATATCGATTTTAAGACCCATAAGCCCATTCTCACTAACTTTTCTTCCCATAGTGTGAATAAGTTCATGCGCAATTGTTATATTATCATAAATTTGTCTCCCTGGAATAAATACTGATTGAAAAGGAGATATAATCTTACTCAGCATTCCTTTCATTCTGTTTGCCATCAGTTTTGAAATAATTTTGTATATAGTATTTCCTAGGGCTATCGGTCTGAGTTCAGCGGGGGTTGTGGGATTTATAGTTTTCGGAATACGAGAGATAAAAGTTGCATTTATTTCCTTTAACAGATGGCCAGTTCTAAAGAAAGATTGTATCAATTGTGTAAGATCATTTCCTATAATATCCCAATTTTGCTGAAAGAAGATGAGAGGAAAACCATCAAGACTCGGACTTTTCTTTGGTTCCATACTAAACAGCGTTTTCCTAATCTCCATCGAGCTTGGAATTTCTCCCTTTATCAAAACAAACAAAAATAAACAATCCAAATCTCGTGTCGTTACGGCACGGGTCATACCCTAGTCCTTAATAAGCAACAACCCCAATTTCGTCACCATTTTTAGTAAGACCCCCAACTGCCAAAATCCCTTTCCGAGCACATCTACTTTTACAACCAAGCCACCGTACGAAATCCGTCGTATTATTTTTGTCAACGGAAACAAGTACATTTGTTTAAAGAAAAAGTGATATCGATCTAATGATGATTGAAGGAAAAAAAAAAGATAAGAAAATGGATTGGCAGAAACACGAGCAAAACATCATCACTTCAAGATCAAATAGAAATGCTCAAACCCAAACTCATTGATAAACACTTTATGTAAAGAACAGAAACCCAAAAATCCTTAAGATGAAGATGTGAAGTCGGTCTAGAAAATGGGCGAAAGCAAGTCAAAGATCTAGGTTGAAAATCGAGAAGTCCTAGATTCGATTGGAAATGGTTTGTTTATTTAATGAAATTAGACATCTTATAACTAGAAAGATGATTAAAAGCTCATTAGAGTTTACCCTGGACAGGGATATTGATAGACGCATTTATGTGTCTATTTTCATCTCTATTGTATATATTGTTAGTACCCATTTTTGTACTAATTTTGTTATTTTATCCCTTTGTAGGTGTTTTTGGAGAAATAGGCTTTTGCGGCAAAATTGGCTCGAAAAGTTGCTAAAGGCTCCTGGGAGGACACTTGCTATTCGGACTCTCATTTTGGATAAGGGGTAACCCATTTCCAAGCAGCTGCTAAGCACAGACCGGCACTGGATAGGGGGAGGTCACATTTCTTCTCAAATTTTCAAAACGAAAAATGGCGGGAAAACAGTTTACAGAAAACAGAATTTTCTGTTCGAATTTTGGATGATTTTTAAGGCGATTAAAGGGATGATTTTCGTTGGGTTAACCCTGTTAAGGATAAACAAGTATGGTATGAGCTGTAGAATCGATTAAACAGGGATATAAATCCGTGTTGGAGCAAAACAGGGAGAATTCACGATTTGAGTTGTTTTCGGTTTACAAAAGAATTTGTGAAGAGTTTACGGCAAGATTGGAGTGTATGGAGTCCTTATTCAGTCCTGAGAGAGTTTGAGAGAGTTTGGAAACCAAGTTGACGCGTAAAAAGAAGATCAAATGGCTGTAACGTGCGGTGAAGAAAAAACGAAAAGATTTGGATTAACTCGAGTAATTTTGGGGTTTGGTGGATATATATAGGTTGATTCGAGTCATATTGATAAGCAACAAAGTTTAGGGGAAAGTTTAGAGCCTTAGAGAAGCCAGAAAAATCATTGGAAGAAATCGTGTTTCTACTGGTGCAAATGTGGCCGGAGAAGACGAAGAACACAAAACAGCAGTAAAAGAAAGTCGCAGAAACTGTGACCGTAGCTTTCAAACTCTATACCCTTTGTAACAATTTTTCCAACAGTTATCTTCAGTTCGCAACAGTTCTCTGTATGAATAGGTTCTGTAACAATTATATTTGTTACAGAATCCGCTGCTTAGCACTTTTCACTCTTTTAATCAACTTTTGAACACCAAATATGTATTTTGAGCAAGTGGTTAGGCGACGGAGGAAGCCATTGTTCCATGAAAAGTGGTATAGTTCTATTTTAATTATTTATTGCAATTATTTTACATGATTATTTGCATAGAACTTAAAAGAAAAATTGGTTTTTATTGAGTAGTTGTGAAGTGTTTTGATGGGACATGCTTAGTTTTAATACTTTTGATGTTTCATGCTTCGTGCTTACAATTATTACTTCAAAAATCTATTAGAGGCAAATATTAGAATCACTTTAAAGAAGAATATTGCATGAATATTGATTAGAGTTTATCAATTAATTGGTCAATGGTGGAATCCAGAGTCTCGGTATTTTCTCATTATTATTGAAACAATTTTATTTAATTTTCAAAAATCCTTCACAAGTTCGAGCAACGAACCTTTTTACCACTACAACTACAAAACACATCAGATATGTCTCCAATAAGCTCCCAATACACCAACTTTGGAGGAAAAACATACATAGCGATCCGTTTTTAGGTATAGGCCCGTTAGAATACTCTATTCCTAGGTTCAAAATACCCTTAATTACTCTCCAAGTGATTCTAGAAGTAGAGTTCTATTCTTAGAATGAACAATAGAGTTTTATTCCTCGAAGGTTATAAAAAATAAGAGAGTTTTCCTAATATGTGTATTTCTAGTTTTATCATAGTCCTAAACTTATAAATAAGAACCTTGAGTGTTGTAGAGGACATATGCAGAATACTAGCAGAAAATAAATCTAAAGGAAGAAACAACACCTAGGGCAGAAAAACCTAAAAGGTAAACGTTTTAATATTCTTTCAAACAAGCAATAAAGATTAAAGTTTTCTATTGCATACCTCTTGTGTCCTTTCTCTACTTTTTTCGAAATTTTGAGTCTAACAAATCAGGGTCTAGAAACTGATCAGTGGTATCTAGAGCTAGAAGGTAGTTAAGCAATGTTTTCGGCGCCCGAAATCAGCATTCCGAGAAGCAAAAGATTGAGAGTCCAGGCGGAAAAGACATGCATGAATAGTGGTCTCGTGACAAGGGCCGACGACAGAAGCTCGGGATGGAGCCGTATGATGCGAAAGGATGAATGGAAGGGCTTCAATCCAAGGGTAACGAGATATTACCATTAGATCCTGATATTGACAAAAGAAATAGAGTTTCAGTTTCATCATCCCCAAATCCACAAGGGTAACGAGATATGAAGATATGAAAATCATAAAGAGTGATCTGGCAGAGATGAGATCAATGAAGCATGATCTGGCTGCTATAACGGAGATGACAACCTACACAATCCAAATTAACATATGGTTTTGATTTAATACATAATAAGGAAAGACAATCAAGTTTAACTGATAATACGACATTCAAAGTGGAGGAAAAAATCCAGATCCATGCGTACAGCGGGGATTTAAACCCATAAAAATTGGATGCACTAAGGGAATTAGCGACGAGCAAAGGGTAAGTTTTGCTAGACTTAGACTCGATGATCATGCGCTTATATGGTGGAAAACATATACGTCAGGTTTGGATACTCCAGTGACAACTTAGCAGCGGTTTATAACGGTTATCCAAAATCAGTTATATCTCAGGAGCGATTACACGAACGATGACAGTTATTGCGGCAAGTAAAAGGGAAAAACATGCAAGAATACACTACTGAATTTTGCAAGAAACCTATAGCATTAAATGTGAACATGAGAGATCCATAAACCATTGAGAAGTATAAAGGAGGATTACCTTTTGTTATACGGAAATAACTTGCGTTATTTTTAGTAACTGGCATTGAGATGTTTGTAAGAAAGCTATGTCCATTGATATGAAGAATCAACCTGCTGGAGCAAGGCAATCAAGAACCAATAAATGAGAGATTGTGAAATTTTTCCATAAAGAGGGGGGAACTAATCATGTAGTGACAAACGGAAACGTCCGATACTGTGAGAACTGCAAAACTTTTCAATACTCAAAGGAAGGATGTTGGATATTACTACATGCAGAGCTGAGACCAGTATGGTGGAAAGATCGTAAGAAAACTACCATAACCATCTATAACAAAGAAGAATAAAGGGATGAAGATAAGGTAATCGACGGATCTCCAAATACCGAGAACAAAGTTGTGATGATGACAAAAAAAAGAGGGTTTTAACTGCGACACGAGGAAAAGTCACTATGCCAAAATCGGCGATCTCATAATCTACTAAAGAAGAGTTATTTTTGGTGAATGTGGAAGTTAAGAAAACACACGTTCTCACTCTATTTGATACCGAATCGCAACAAAACTTAATATCTGAACAACTAGTGAAGAAGCTGAGGTTGAAGACAACACCACACCCTAAGTCGTACCCGTTATGATGGTGGTTGAAAAATGAAACAGAGATGCAAGTGATTGCTCAATGCACCTTCGGATTCACCATCAATAAGAAATACATAGATCAGGTAACATGTGATGATGTCCCATTGGATGTTTGTCATATTTTATTCGGTATTCCTTACCTATGGGACAAAGATGCAACTTTCACACGAAGAGAAAGAGTTTGGAGGCTGGTAAAAGGGGGGGAAAGTTACGCAATTTGGCCTCTAAAGAGAAGAAGAAACTACAACTTTTGTCTGCACAGCAAACTAAACACTTGGTAAATGCTAGTCGGAAATTTAGCCTACTCACGATTCGACAAGTTTTCAAAGAACCTAGTGAATTGTTTTATGCAAACTCTTGCGAGTGCAATATACAACAGTTGTTAGAAGGGATTGAAGACACCCTGCAACAGCCGCAAAGGTTACCACCAAAACAACGTGTGGAACCAAAAACCAAGCTACTTGATGCGCAAAATGAGTCGCCATCATTACAAGTTGCGGAAGACTTAACTCTTTGTAAAGTAACAAAAGAAGATCTGAATCTTAGCAAGAAGGCACAACTAACTAAATTTGGAGAACAATAATAGTTTCGAGAATGTTTTGACGAGAAAAGTTTAAAACGTGCGGAGTGGTGCTCTAGAGTGCGGATGCAAGCTAAACTTTTGCGCACATCTTAACTCAATGCTTTTGAGGGACCAACAGCCTCCTGATGGGGGAGGTCTGATCCGTTTTTAGGTATACTCCCATTAGAATATTCTATTTCTAGGTTCAAAATACCCTGAATTACTCTCCATTCTAGAAGTAGAGTTCTATTCTTAGAAAGAAACAATAGAGTTTTATTCATCGAAGGTTGCAAAAAATAAGAGAGCTTTCCTAATATGTGTCTATGTCTAGTTTTAGCGTAGGCACCTTGAGTGCTTGTAGAGGACACACGAAGAAAACTAGAAGAATACTAGCAGAAAAAAATATTTAAAGGAAGAAACAACACCTAGGGCAGAAAAACCTAAAAGGTAAACGTTGTAATATTCTTTCAAACAAGCAATAAAGATTAAAGTTTTCTATTGGATACCTCTTGTGTTGTTTCTCTACTTTTGTCGAAATTATTAGTCTAACAAATCAGGTTCTAGAAACTGATCAGATAGTAAATGTAAAGACTTCAACAACAACAAAAAAAAAAAAAAAAAAAAAAAAAAAGGATTTACAAATGTTGCCTCATTAAAACCTTGACAAGGAAAACCCAAAGTGGGAAGACCCTGACCAAGGAAAGAGTACAACTGTCCAAAAAAAGTTAATAGAAATAAAATTAACTAAAAAGATAAAAATACAATCATAATTCTTCAGGATCATAAGAAATTTTCGTTCTCCATCGATACCCAATGAGTTGTCTTCTAATAAGAAATTTTCGTTCTAATACTGTCCAAGCCATCACCTTAATCCATATCAATAGGTCTGGTAAGGATAAACCAAAATGGAACCTCTCTGTTAGCGGTATTTTCTCTACCAAATTCTTGTACAATGTGATTCAGCGACATTCTCCTAATCAGAATTCTCCTTGGGGGGAAATCTGGAATTTACCTACAACTCCTAGGATTCATCTTTTTGTCTATAAATGCATCAAGGACATGGTGCCAACAACGGCAAAGTTAGCTACGTATATTGATATTCCCAACTATTGTACCTTTTGTGATCAGCAAAACGAGACTTTAAAACACCTATTTTTTGTATGCCCTTTCGCACGTAGTGTTTGGTTTAGCTCCAACTACAACCCATTCTCCTCTACTAATTAATATCCCTAATACTGTTAGTCAATGGATGCAAGGTTGGAATGTACCCCGGTAGGATGGAAGGATGAAGTAGGTGAATGGAATGCTCTTTGCGCAACTGTAGTTTGGTACATTTGGAATGCCAGATGTGACAAAATCTTTAAAAGTGCAAACCCATACCCTAAGAGTACCTATATAGCTAGCTGTTGAATTAAAATGGAAAATCAACAAAAGAGAGGCTAAGTTGGCCTCTAGAACCACTGTCTCCACTTTGGTTTCTAATTAGATACGGTCTTGTCCACCGACAGGAGAAATGAAGATCAATATAGCAGCTATGTTTAACAAATCCAACAACATAAGAACAATTGCTCTAATTTTAAGATGTTCTGATGGTTTATGCAGGGAGGTAAGACTGATGGTGTGCATGGCGCATTGTCTGGATGAAGTGGAAGCGCAGGCTACTCTAGAAGTACTACATTGGACCAATATGCTTAGCCACGACAAAATGCAGATTGAAGGAACGTGCAGCGGAACTCACAAAGCAACCATGGGAGAACAAACCACGCTGGACTGGAAGGTTTCTACTAGAATAGAATTGATTAAGGAAAACATTAATATCATGCGGTTATCCAACAAGACAATTACTTTTTTGTTATGTAGTAAAAGGGCCAATCAGGTGGCTTATGCATTGACTTCAAAAACCAATGCAACATCATCCTGTTGTCATACAAGCCCACCACCTAGTTTTCTTTTCGACATGTTAACGAACGATAGAGTGAGAGCTCAAAACTCCACTGCTATTAGAGTAAACAATGTAACTCAACTCTCTTATTGATCTTCTATAAACGTTTTTGTATCAAAATTAAAAAAAAGAAGAAAGAATGAGTCTCTATAGATGGCAATATGTATGTCGCCACAAGAAAGTTGTGAAAGTTGAGCGTCTTCACTCGCGATAAAACTATCAAAGTATGGTCATGAACCCTTCTATCAATATCGAGGAAGTGTCACATTGGCTTGTACATGCTAAAAAAAATTGTCCTCTTGCAAAGGTATTTTCGGATATCTTTACAAAAATTGGGTCATTTATAAAATTTGATTTTGTTTATTTAGATGCATACTCCCCCGTACGCTATTGAAAATGCTTTTGTTTTTGATGAGAAAGTTAGAAATTATATTAATCAAAATAGGATAATAACTTTACAATATCATTTTTATCAAAAACATTAGTAATAATTGATTCTTTTTGGACTCTTTGGTAAATATTCATAGTCCTTTGCTGAAGTCTTTTGATCCTCGCTTCCTTTGCAATATGGTCTGCTGCGGCATTATGATCTCTGTAAATATGTTTAACCTGTGCTTGTGGAAGATTTTTAAGAGCAGGAATATTTTCTTCTATGGTATTCTCGACAATCCACTCGGTCTTCGCTCCTTTGCTGTTGATTGTATCTGCTAGTGGTTTACAGTTAGTGAAAAGGGTAACACTTGAGAGTAAGTTCACACTTAACCAATTTAAAGCTTTTAGAAGGACTTTTGCTTCTGCATGTAAAGCTGAAGAAGGCCACTCAGATCCTGCTGAAATATGCATGAAAGCTTCTTGGGCCACTATCGTTGAAGATGCTATTAGGATAAGATTTTGACAATTCCATGGAAAAAAATTTCACCCAGGAATCTCCTAATTAAGAAGTAGGGACTAGCTGTATTGCATCGAACCAAACGGAATTCAAATGCATTATTAGTCAGGGTAAGATTTGATCCCCACCTAACTGGTGCTTTCGTAGTGATGATGGCCGTGTTTAATTGACTTTCTTTTGTGGTTCATATCTTTTCATAATACGCAAGTCGAAGCTAACGCAACGTTATGCAACACTAAGAGATTCTACTGCAATCTCAAGAGCTCTTACTATATAATCAAGATTAATATTTAAGGATATAGAATATTGCAATCTGGAACATAGATGAAAGGCGGGTAGAGAAGTGAAACCTCATTTCATACAGCTTAATTCTCAATGAAAACCTTATAGACATACTTCCCCATGTATATACAGTATCCGCGGGTACTTTCCCATGGTATCAGGGAATGACGCGCGCCGGTGAATACAAGAGTATGACATACTCACTGGAGGACCATAGAGATTGCAATGAAGCATGACGCCGGTGAATACAATAATATGACATATTCACTGAAGGGCCGTGGAGATTGCATTGAACAAATAAGGCGTCTATGACATATATTTCGTTCTCAGATTCAAAATTAGACACGAAGCTGTGGCTAAGTTGTTCTATCTGATATCTTACTTACTGGTAATGAGTTGTAACTCTCATCAATCGGAACACCATTCTCGTTTTCAGAATCGCGGATATTTATTCCAGCAAATCCAGCCATGATTACTAGAGCTCCGAGATAATCCATCATATTTGGTGCACGACCTCTTATTGCGTCAATACCAGCAGCGATAGGCACTTGAATTGTAAGACCGGCTGTTGCCACCGTTGCTGTTGTTAGTAAAACAGCTTTTGCCCATAAATAATCTCCGAGCACATTATCCATTAAACCTAGTACAGAAGATCAAAAGTAATGCTAAAGTTTAGCCGACGGAGGAATAACATAGATATTCAAACAAAATAGAAGATTATAAATTTCCTACCTCAACTTACTTCACATTAAAGCTGAAGTGAAATTAATGAAATCTACTAGGTTCAGATGAACAAACCTTTACAGACAATAAGCCCTGTCTGGCTCCAGCTAAGACTATCAAACTGCTCCAACTTTGTAAAATGCAGCAAAACCACGACCGGTAGAAAAATCAACGTGTTTAGCAATCCAAGATATCCATATAATTGTACAATACTTACGCTGCCACTTTCAGCACCATCAACCGGAATTTGTTTACGAAAAATACAAAGGAAGCTGGCATATAAACTAGCTGAGACAACAGAAAGAATATCTCCAAGAAGAGGCTTCATAGCAGTTTCATTTAGCCCAGCTTCCATATCACCAACACTAACAATTACCGATCCTCCCATGCACAACAAAATACTGATAAGCTTAATCCATGTGAATTTCTCCCCTAAGAAACACAGAGACAACAAAAATGCAAAGAGGCTAGACGTGTTGCTTAAGATCGTAATCGACTGCAATAACAAACAGAAACACTCGTTACCACTATGATTCAAATATTGGACACTCCATAAATTATTAGATTTAAGAATCATACCGTTACAGTAGTATACTTGAGAGAGAGATTAAAAGTGAGGTAAGCCAGAAACCAGAAAGGGCATAGTAACAAACTAACTTTAGCCGTTCTTATACGAGTCCACCGCCCTTTTGCATCCAATTGTTTATCCACATCTTGTTCACCGAGCATTAAACCATTTGTGTTCGTCAAAAGAGGTACTCCCACTGAATCACTCACCTTTTGCACATGATCACTATTGATTTCATTACTAGAACCCCATAACCGTAGTTTTAATGGAGAGTCCTCAAAATAACGATAAATTTCAAAAACAGGAATACATAAAGTAAACAATGAATTACAAATGTAAGTGATTAGAAATGGTGAAGCTCCACCGGATATAACTGATTGTACAATAAAATTAGAAGCAACCCAGATTAATGCGACAGCAAATAAGTAAAACAAACCTAAAACCCATCTTGAAGCTTCCCTACTCATCATTAATTTCTTCTTCTTCTTCAATACCATTCAAAATTTCAATCTTAATGAAACAAAATATCACCAAGGGTCTGAAACCATTATAACATCCAAATATCTGTAGTTTTAATTAGGGGATTTTGATAATATACACCCTGTGGGATTAGTATATCCTAAAGTACACCCGTTTTTTTCTAAATTGATAAAATACACCCGGTTTCACTTTTCCATCCCGTTTTTTCAAAAAAACGGTTAACGGCTGTTAGATACCAACTCGTCACGAGTTGAACCGAGTTGCAAATGACTGAAAAACCCCTGACTCAGCATGAAAAATCAAAATACCATTGGCAATGACACCCATTTCAGGGACCATCGACATAATTATTCACAGTTAGAATCAGCTGCAACCATATTAGCTTGCCATTGATTTCTGCTGCAAATTTGAATCAAAACTAACCCAAAGTTCTTCCTTGTTTGTCGTCAAAATCAGCTGCAAACTAACACAAGGTTCTTCAAGACTCACTTCTACGCTTACTGAAATTCTAATATATCACTTGAATTACCTGCATTCATAACCCATATCTCGGCAGCAACTTCTCTTCTTTACTGATTTTCCGGTATGAAGAACCTATCCAAATTAAACTCCACCACAAATAGAAATAATTCAATACAGGCTAACTTCAACTGCAACCCTTTTCATTTCTTGTCGAGGTCTCACTACCATGCAACACTAATTTACAGACAAGACCCACCGTTGGTAATCGACATCTCACCTTCCCAATTCAATTTCTCAATCATTAATTTCAGAGTTCACAATACAAACTACCACTAACCCAAACCAACAAATTCATTATTCGTTCGTAAACTTCGTTGAGACCCAATCTCAGTCACAACAGTTCATCCCCAAAATCTCATTGTAAAATATCACTGATGCAATTAACGCCGGCTAGATATAAAATCGCTGTCAAAAATGTTGCAGCCAACTATATTATCAAAATCAAAATTAAATCCGATTCATATTATTATCTCAATCAACAATTGTGAACCCTAATTTTGAAAAATACCCAAAAAAGCCCTAATTTTCAGATTTCTGAAATTATAAGGTATAAAGAAGAATGGAAAAATAAAAAATGATAGCATAACACACAGATGAACTTTCCCCTGCATCACATACCTTTGTAACGAAGAAATTGATAGAATTTGAGACAAAGAAATTGTCTAAATGGGCTGAAAATGTTGCTAGGCTTGTTAGACTGGTGGTTATGTTAGATGAAGAAGCACAAGGTGGTGGTGGTCACGGTGTTCGTAGCAGGGTGGTGGCTGTAGACATAGATGCTGGTGGTGGTGCAGCGAGGACAGAAGAACAGAGAGGAAAAACAGAATTTCCTCACAACCCTTTTATCACATTCAGGGTAAATATGGAATTTCGGATATAAAATGATATCTTACCCGTTGATTAAAAATTGTTGGTGGACGGTTAGATCGGATGATGGTAGCCTTAACAGAATCTTGGATGGAGGGTGTATTTCATCAATTTAAAAGAAAACGGGTGCACTATAGGAAGTAATAATAATCTCACATTGTGTATTTTATTAAAATTCTCTTTTAATTAACTGGATGCCCGACCGGACTCACGTGAATCACGTGTGTTATTCGAGGAAGAACTAAAGTTCAACAGGCTAGAAAACATTCACTAAAATGTCACCAGGTGAGCTGAAGATGGTGTTGACCATATATCTGCATTTTCAACTAAATCATGTGCATTTTGCATGGGAAAACATAAATAGTAGTATTTGCATAATAAATGTTATCCTATGCTTCGGGAGGAAAAAAAAAAGTTATGCGAGACGAGAAGGAGAACATGTCATGTTCCTAGTCCCTAAATGTCAAGTTGGTTTTGCATTTGGGTGTGGCAAACCGTAAATGTGCAATAAATAAAAGGCTACGGCCTAGTTTAAAGCTAAGTTCTGTTGGTGCATTTATCCTTTTGTTTTGGCTTACGTTTATGCATCAAGCGGAGTGCGTGTATTTGGTTGAAGGCTTGGAAGATTTGTGAGCAGAACCTCTATTTAGTATGGGCTGAATAGAGAATTAGTCAAGAAGTTGAAGTATTGGCTAAGTGCGAGTTGACTGTGATTGTGCTGTGGAGCATAATTGCCATTGTCAAGTTGGTTTTGCATTTGGGTGTTGCGAATCTGTGACACTAAACTTGTAGATTGGGTGTATGAGATGTGTACCTGTCCATGGGCTTATGACGAGTTAGGGCAGGGATGACGATATATATGACATGTTCTTTGGGAGTTTAACTCGTTTATTCTTCTTTTCTACCCTACTTTCATCGAATGTTTGATCAATTGCCATAACAATTGATCAGAACCGATAACCATGCCTTATGCTTATTGGATTAAGATGTGAGGGCACTTATATATAAACATACTTGTCGCCACATAAAATAAATTATTTATTTTTTTAAGAGAGTTAGTAATCATTAAGAGAGTTTTCGAATTTGCAGTTAGGTAATCAAAATAGTGATCTAAGGTGAAACTATGAATGATAGTTTCTTTTTCTTGTCTGTGTTTTAGATCAAAGACTTACAGACCTCGAATGGTCAAATCTTAGATAGACAGAAACTCATGAATTCCTCTTCCGTTTTCTGGTAACAAAATTAGTCAAAAAACTAAAAAATGTTAAACAAAAGATAAAAGATGTAGGCAAATTAAAAAAAAAAAAAAAAGTAATCATTTAATCGTCAATCATTGCATGTATTCAACCCGAATCCCATCGATGCTCGTATTGATGCAAGTCCCTCCTCGCGGTACTAGTGTTACAAAAATGGTCCGGTCCCCATCTGCCTCAAGATCTTCCAATAGCTCAGTTATGCCTACCTTAAAAATTGTTTTCCTCTGCACTACCACCAAATCTTCTTTCTGCATGACTATTCTTACTCCTCTCTTCATGTTCACAAACGTTCCCGCGAACTCTCTTGATTCAGGACCGATAGACGTCTCATCGACTGCATTTACATAGACATCGAACTTAACATACATATCCGTACTGATATTAATTCCATAAACTACTAAAATCTCTTCTTCTTGTTCTTTCTCTATTTTACTTCTGTGTGTTTTTGGTCTATGCAACTTCACTCGTATTGTGGTATCAAGTCTCCTACCTTGCAACCCAATATCAGGTGAAGCAATAGCCTGATTAGAATTATCCAAAAATTGGCTCTCACTGTCTCTCATTTTCAGTACATGACGAGCGATCTTTGGTGGAATGGAAGGTTTAGGTCTAGCAGTAAGCCATACATTCTCAACGTTCTCGTAAGTATATCTAAGCTTAGAAGTATCAAGAACATCTTTGACTTTGATTCTAACAAGCTGCGATTTTTCATTGTGGAAGAAGAAAGTAGATTCTAACCAGTCTGGGTCTTCAATTAATGGCTTGTTACCACGAAGTTCATTCCATACGTTCCAAAGACGATCGACGTTCGAGTGATGGGCATAGAAAATTGGATCTCTTGCAGCTGTAAAGAATGCACCCAAATCTTCTCTTTCGGTATTTGAGTTGCTGCCAACCCAAGCATGTAATGGATTATGTGGTGCCAGTTCAATAGTTCCTGGTCCATCACAAAACCCATTCTCACCAGCTTTGTAAGGACATCCCATGAAAAGCTCGGCCTTCTTAGCACCTGAAACCATTTGATTATACATCAAAGCAACATTAGCGGAAATTTGCTCGCCGGTTCCTAGTCCACTTTCAACATAATCATAGTTAATATCGGCTACTTGAGGCGGCAGATGAGAGCTTTCGCGTTGTGTATCAGCCATCGACCCATTCAAGTACATATCAGGAATGAACATGCCATCAGGAGAATCCCAATTCCAGAATGGTAGAGCAAAGTTCTCATCACCTATCAAACTTCCAAGAATTCGTTCATGAAAGTAAAGCACCATTCTGTGCCATGGGAAAAACAACCATGTTCTGTGGATTTTGAGTAGAGAATTGGAGTGCTGCTGATTGTAAGATCCGGTGCAGTATAAACAATGCATGTTTGCTTGACGGATATAGTTGCGCGGATCTTCATAGGGTAATGATTTCATAATGTCTATAGCTTTGTTATATTTTGCAATGTAATCTGCATCAACTAAGTGAGCTGGCTTTCTAACCTTAATCGGTTTTGAAGTGTCAGGAAACTGGAAATCAACAATGGGTTCCAATGTTTCACTTTCTGGTGGACAGCAGTATACTGGTTGATCCGCATCTGACAGTGATTGATGACAAGTTGTGAGGTTTGGACTTAATACTATACGTTTCGGTTTCGAAACCTCTTCATCTGCGAGTTCCATTTTAAGCCATGCGCCATCGAAAATTCCAAGGATATTAGTCCTTAGATCCCTGAAACAACAATAGTTAAACAAGTAAAATTTAGTTTCTGAACTCCATAAACAAACTTGGATAAAATTCTAGTGAGTGGGTAATGAAAAAAACAATACTTACATCGTAAAAAGAATGGCTTCAACTTGCTGCTGACATTTAAGAACATCTGAAAAAGAAGATAATCCAATTAAGACTACAGCCAAAATCATCAAACTCTTTGATTCTTCCATGGCTACTAATTCAATCTTTTACCTTACGTCTGTATTATTACTTGAGGCAGTAATAATTAGCTGGTATATAGAGAGAGGATACTCCAAGCACGTGTGACCTTACCAACTTTGAGCTTCCCCAGACTACTCCATGAGTGACCTTACCAACTTTGAGCTTCCCCAGCTTGCCCAGGCTGATACTTCTCTCGAAACTTTCTTTCTAGTACGGGAAATATTACCATCGAATTAAGCAATACAAGTGAGACACTTATATCCGTCAAATCCTCTAATACCCCCAAGAAGGGTTGATTCCTTGGCTCCTACTTTTGCGAGGTTTGTACTTTGTAGCACCATTGATGGACAAACCACGATACAAGAAACAATTGCATTTGCCGTCTTTGTCATGTGATAATATTTAAGTATTCGATAGACAGTAAAATCTAGTCTAAACAATCTCAGATACCGAACATATAATTATGAATTCAGGGTGATAGCCCGACACAGTCCAGGTGGTGTAAACAAGGAATCAGTGGTGAGGTGAGGTGACCTTCTTTCACTATAAAATCGTCATTTCTTGGGTTTCCTCTTCCCATGCGGTGAAAATAACCCCCCTCCTGCTGCTAATTAATGTCAGGAAATTATACCAGAAATATTGCCAAACTGTTCATCATCTTTACCTCCCTCTCATTTATTGGTTGGCACCAAAGCAATTAAAGATGCATTGGAAGATGAAGTTGGAAAATATCTTACAAGAAAAAAAAGGATTCAGTAATGAAGTAAGCTATTTTTGTTGTTGGGATAAATAAAAACTAGGTGTGGTGATTATTACAGTATATTGGAGAAAATTAGGGTTTTAAATAACGTTTATAAACTTGACTTTATTAGGTTTTGTTCGAAATTAATTTAGAACATAAGGGTCACTAAAGGTTTTGCTCATTTTTCATATGAGTGAACTAAAGGTTCTTTAGTCCCACATTACTTATACTAATGATGGATGTCCCCGTTATAAGCAGATTCTTACATCCATCCACTAGGGTGGTAGGGATAGGGCGAGCGAACTAGGTATCTTAAGGATTGAGATTGTGCATTTTTTTTGTTCCGTTTCTTTTTTGTGTCGTTTCTTATGATGACCGGTGACTACTTAGGGAAGGGAATGCTTGAGAG
>JAJJMB010008097.1:0-7500 GCA_023531105.1 Papaver atlanticum | reverse complement strand
GGAGCATCTTTCACAATCCCTGGAGAGATAGTTCACTAATAGACCGAGGGATAAGTAATTCGACTCATTCACATACAGATCATGAATGTTTGGAATCCATATTATGCAAGGAGACATTGCTTTTGCTAATTCGAATTGAAGGGTGATATCAAATCGGTCTTTTTTCGGCGTCATATACATAGTTAGCGCATTCGTCATAGTTAGCAGCTCTGTATCAAGGTCATCATCGATATCGTCACTAGCATCAATCTCGATATTGTCACTACCATCAATATCATCAATAAGATAACCTTTAGGCTTGTCATCCAGGAACTTGTTCGGAAATACCGTAATGAAAGGAACATAAGAGTTTGTCGCTAGGTATTTGACCAAATAGGATCGTCCAGTTCCTATAGAACCTATCACTAAAATACCCCTAGACGGGGATAGGGCTAAGCGGAGCGAAAAGGGTTTTCCATGAGATGGGAAATGAAAACTATTAGCCCCACACGAGGTTTGTGAATAAGTGATTGTCTGATAATGAGCAAGGAATATCCGTCTTTCTGCTAAACAGGATCTATTGAACTCATAATTCATTAGATATTTTTTATGAATGTCAACTAAGTATCGTAAGTAAATTGATCCCGGTTGTTCAACCATTTGATAACCAGAGTCATTCTTTGATAAATGATCACTATGAGTCAGACTCAATAGAATTTGATCAATCCTTTTTTTTGTCGTTAAGGTGGAGAACTGAACCAAGAATTCTCTTTCTTCATCATCAATCGAATCACTGTTCGCGACCCAGGATTCTATTTTATCATCAATCCAATCAACGTTCACGTTTTTTCTTTTTCTTATCAATGAATAGATCTCTTTACTTGTACGACTTAGATATCTCGTATTTCTCGAAAAAGTGATTCGATTGATGGGATTTGGTATGATACTTATGATATCGATGAGATTGATATTCAAATATTTCTTCTTAGAACGTATTGATTTGACCCCATAAGTGGGACCACCACCCAATAGCATGTTGCCACCAGAAGCAGAACCCCGTATTTCTTCTAGAGAATCTCCTAATTGTTCCAGAGCAACTAGAAAGAGATTCTTTAACCAGAAAGAGTTCAGTTCAGATGTAGGATACCTATCCAGAAGTTTTCGCAACTCAATCATGTATGATGGAATCATCAAAGATTTGATCTTTTCGAACTCTGTCTGTAACTCACTAGAGGCCCGGGAAACAAAGAGAAGATGTGTACGAACGAGATATCCAGCAACAAGAAGAAGCAAAAGGATTGAATAGAGGAACTCCCGAGCATTTGGTGATCTCAGATGTATCCATATCAATGGAACGGGTGACTCATTATTTCGATGAATCATTTCTTCGGACAGAAGAAGATTATGTAAACACTTACTCGAAATCTCACTTATCGGATTCCATTGTGGAAGAATCGCCCACAATTTTTTCTGAGGAATTGGCCATGATGTATCTGATCCATGCATAATATCATGAAAAACGGATACAAATTTTTGACTGCTACTTAGTATCGGCAATAGGTCTGAAAAAGTATCTAAAAGGGTGAAATTTAGATATTTGCACCCTGCCGAAGTAAGGAACCATGGCATATATGTTTGTAACAGATTCCATTTTGAGAGATTTGAAAAAGCATTATCTCGTTGAAGGGTTCTATACATCTGCCATTTCTCAACGCATTTCTTTAGACAAAGACTCTGTTTTTTCCTCTTTTCGGATGGTAAATATTTATCAGAACATGGAGTGTGAATCAAACCCATGTTTGAATTGAAATTGAGATACTGATGCAAGTTCTTCCCTTCTGAATCAGAGAGATTCATATCTGAAAGCGGTTGACAATAAGTTCTTTCAAAATTGACTATTTGTCCCTCTGTTAGAGGTGTTCCAGAAATGTCTGGGATCGAGTAAATAGCTCTACGAACGAATGGATCGAATCGAATTGGAAAATGGAAAGATTTGTACAAGTTATACCTTTCGTCACCACTTTGTGGAAAATCGTTAGGTATGAATATGTTAGACACCTGTGACTCGATTGATGAAATAGTATCTCTCTCCAAAAAAACATGTTTTTTTGGACCGACGCACAAAGAAAAAATGTTGTTGCGAATGAACAAGATATTGAGGAATTGTCCATACGTAAGATCATAATTATTGATACGGGCCTTTTCCACATAAAAAGGGAATCTTTTGTTACAATCGAACCAGAAGTGATGTGGATTATTCAAGAATCGAAGTCGATTTGCTTTATAAAAAGAAGAGATCAATGAACTTCTATGAAATGGTTTCACGGGATTCAGCCAATTGTCTCGATCGTGGGATATCATTGAGAAATAGGAATCGGTGTTATCAAAGTCTTTCCTGCAATTATTTCTAGTATGAAATGAGTCAATCATCCACTTTGGTATCTTATTGAATAAAAACGGTGATATTGTTCCTCCATTGATCAATAATTTCGATTTTTGGGAAGTATCACGATTATCCAATAAGAAGGGTTTCAATTTATTCAAATGAACGATTTGAACACCTATTGATTCTAACAACTGATTGCAGAGTTGATCATTCGGCCCTTTCAATTCATAGATGTGGATCTCGGACCTATGAATGGGGATATTCCCGATACTCACAAAGAAAAAAGGAAGTGACTTAGACAAAAAGAGAAGTGACTTGGACAAAAAGAGAAGTGACTTGGACAAATCTTGTTTGTCGATAACCTCGGACCAATCAATCGAATATTGATTAATACGTAATCGACCGAACACTACTTGAAAACGGCTCCTCTGCTCAGAAACGAAATGTTCCAAATGTTCCTGGAAATTCTTGCTCCCGTTGGGCCATTTGTATCTATATGCATTAGGATCCCGATTCATGGATCTCTCGGTTCGAGAAATAAGAGGATCGAACCATTTCTTCTGACTCTTTTTCAAATTCGATAAATGTTGGTTGATCGTATATTTCATTATAGTTCTATGATTCAGCGTATCATTTCCTATTTGATCCCTTTGAATTCCATAAAAGAATCGATTCGATACATTTCTTATGTACCCATAGGTGCTATATTGGATTTTAATCAGATTTCGGATCAATCTATATTGATTGACTGCCTCCATTATGTTGTTGCTAGCAAATACCACTCTTTTTGGTTTTGGATCTTCCAAGTCATTCCCGCAGGAGATCCGGACCGATTTTTTTCTGATCCTTCGATAAAAAGATTCATTCTCTTCATCAAAAATAGGAGGTAGAACCAAGAAAGATTTCTTTTTCGATTCATCCCTGGAGTTGAATACCTCATTCAATAATTTTTTTTTATCCAACCCGTAGGAATCAATAGAAAAGGAAAATCCCTTATGATACACCAGATCTGGCTCGGTTATTGATAGAGTGAATAGATCTGCCATTTCTTGAAATCTCTCTTCTGATTCAAAATCGCGGTGTAACGTGTACCCCCCCCTGTTTCGGTCATGGAATAGATGAAATAAAGAAAAAAATGGATTTTGGTTCAAGAATGAAATTTTATTGGAACTGTCCATATCCGGTTCATCCTTCGGAACCATATCACATCCCGGATCTGATGAAATAGGATGAATTGAGACGGTATTTTGTAAATACGTAATTATCTTGAATATATCAACCATTTCTTTATTTTCCGATCGTCTGGAAGGGACAAAAGAAACATCTTGTTCTTTCTTCAACAATTTATGATCTCTAGTGGACCTCTCAGTAGGATTCGAACCCAGATGAAGTTCTGACCATCTGTCAGAGAAAAAGGAACGAATTGATTTTGTAGAATTCCCAAGAATTGCTTCGATTTCTTCCGGAAGCAGATGATTATTCATCTGCTTCTCACGTTCCGTGAATAGCCGGGACATTGAGGAATATCCAGAAAGGCATTTCGGGAATCGGTCTGATTTTATCTCTGTTCGTTCCGTTTGAAGAAAGGAAGGATCCCAAAGAATCGATCTTTCTTTTTGTTGTTGAATCTCTCTTTGATTGATCAATGTGTGATATTCCGAATCCTCATTACTAATCGAATCGAAAGGGTCTCTGGATTGATCAGAAGATCCTTTCAATTGGCTAGAATTCGTTACTTGAACGAAAATAGATCTTGTGGAATCATATTGAATATTTGACGATACATTCCGTACCTTGCTAAAAAACCGATCCTTGCTTACCAACCACACATTGTCTAACCAAATCCAACTCTCTCTCGATACGTTCCTCAAAAAATCCGACTCGTGCAGATTCTTTCCCCAACTAATGAAGATATCTTGGCGGAATTGCCACATATGAAATTGAGCACAATTTTGCAAAGAAATACCCCACTTGTTTCTCGAGAAGAGATGGGAAACATGTTCAATCTCATTTGATTGAATAGTTGACTCAGCTCCTTGTTGTTTGAAGAAACCCTCCACTTCAATTGGTCTTTTTTCACGAAAAGCAGACATGAGATAACAAATCCAGTGTTTCACTAAGATTTCGAATAGCTGTCCCGAATTCAAGTTGATTATGTTTCGCTTCTTTCTCAGAGAAAGACGATCAAACAATTCCCAATCATGGTCCTTGCGGATCGAATCATCCGTATAGGATACAAAAAGAAACTCCAGATATTTGATATCTTTCTCTTTAAATGAGATCTCAATTCCAGCTACGGTTTCCTTAGATATCTTACAACTAGAATTCCACCTTTTTCCGATCCGGTTCCTCCACCACCGCGAACCCCAGTTAGAGTCAGGCATTATACACTTTTTCGTTATTGGGAGAACCCAAGTACTCTCTTTCGGATCCATGAAACAACTCTCAGAGATCTTTTTCCCTTTTGGAAGATAGAGGAGCGAAACAATCAACCTATTAATATTGGAAGACCAAAAAGATTCTTCCGATGTATCATTTCTGGGTCCAATGGAATTCATAGGTATAGGAAGAAGCCCCATCAAATAGAGATTTTTTCTTTCGACCATATTTCGATTGTTAATACGATATATAAGGACCGCTACTACAAGCAGTACTACACCTTTGATCGTGAAATATCGATTGCTTGTTGAACCCTGTGAATCGCGTGAAAGGAGGATACTCCAAATTCGGGGGTCAAAGAGTTTCATAAAACGTTCTTGGTGGAAAAAAATGTGAGTGAAAGATCCCACTGAATCGAATTTGGTCCATGAATCTAAGAAATAGTGAGAATTCTTGATCTCTCTCAATATCTCTCTCAATTCGAAGATCCAGGATTTGAATTGATGTCGTTTCATTGATTCCTGTTTCATTGATTCCTCCTAAAGATTTCATTTCAATTGGAATTTGGTTATTCACGATGTACGATGATCCCTGTTAAGCATCCATGGCTGAATGGTTAAAGCGCCCAACTCATAATTGGCAAATTCGTAGGTTCAATTCCTGCTGGATGCACGCCAATGGGAACGTTCAATAAGTCTATTGGAATTGGCTCTGTATCAATGGAATCTCATCATCCATACATAACGAATTGGTATGGTATATTCATACCATAACATATGAACAGTAAGAACTAGAATTCTTATCAATACTGGAACTCATAGGGAAGAAAATGGATTTATGGATGGAATAAAATATGCAGTATTTACAGACAAAAGTATTCGGTTATTGGGGAACAATCAATATACTTCTAATGTCGAATCAGGATCAACTAGGACAGAAATAAAGCATTGGGTCGAACTCTTCTTTGGTGTCAAGGTAATAGCTATGAATAGTCATCGACTCCCGGGAAAGGGTAGAAGAATGGGACCTATGGGACATACAATGCATTACAAACGTATGATCATTACGCTTCAACCGGGTTATTCTATTCCACCTCTTAGAAAGAAAAGAACTTAAAAAAAAATACTTAATAACACGGCGATACATTTATACAAAACTTCTACTCCGAGCACACGCAATGGGGCCGTAGACAGTCAAGTGAAATCCAATTCACGAAATAATTTGATCTCTGGACAGCGTCATTGTGGTAAAGGTCGTAATGCCAGAGGCATCATTACCGCAAGGCATAGAGGGGGAGGTCATAAGCGTCTATACCGTAAAATAGATTTTCGACGGAATGAAAAAGACATATCTGGTAGAATCGTAACCATAGAATACGACCCCAACCGAAATGCATACATTTGTCTCATACACTATGGGGATGGTGAGAAGAGATATATTTTACATCCCAGAGGGGCTATAATTGGAGATACCATTGTTTCTGGTACAGAAGTTCCTATCTCAATGGGAAATGCCCTACCTTTGAGTGCGGTTTGAACCATTGATTTACGTAATTGGAAGTAACCAATTAGGTTTACGACGAAACCTAGAAATCAATCACTGATCCAATTTGAGTACCTCTACGGGATAGACCTCAACAGAAAACTGAAGAGTAACGGCAGCAAGTGATTGAGTTCAGTAGTTCCTCATATAAAATTATTGACTCTAGAGATATGGTAATATGGAGAAGACAAAATTGTTTGAAGCACCGACAGAACCGGAAGCGCCCCTTGTTTCAAAGAGAGGAGGACGGGTTATTCACATTTCATTTGATGGTCAGAGGCGAATTGAAAGCTAAGCAGTGGTAATTCTACCCCCGGGGAAAAATAGAGATGTCTCCTACGTTACCCGTAATATGTGGAAGTATCGACGTAATTTCATAGAGTCATTCGGTCTGAATGCTACATGAAGAACATAAGCCAGATGATGGAACGGGGAGACCTAGGATGTAGAAGATCATAACATGAGTGATTCGGCAGATTTGGATTCCTATATATCCACTCATGTGGTACTTCATCATACGATTCATATAAGATCCATCTGTCTAGATATCATTATATACATCCAGAAAGCCGTATGCTTTGGAAGAAGCTTGTACAGTTTGGGAAGGGGTTTTGATTGATCAAAAAGAAGAATCTACTTCAACCGATATGCCCTTAGGCACGGCCATACATAACATAGAAATCACACTTGGAAAGGGTGGACAATTAGCTAGAGCAGCAGGTGCTGTAGCGAAACTGATTGCAAAAGAGGGTAAATCGGCCACATTAAAATTACCGTCTGGGGAGGTCCGTTTGATATCCAAAAACTGCTCAGCAACAGTCGGGCAAGTGGGTAATGTTGGGGTGAACCAGAAAAGTTTGGGTAGAGCCGGATCTAAGCGTTGGCTAGGTAAGCGTCCTGTAGTAAGAGGGGTAGTTATGAACCCTGTAGACCATCCCCATGGGGGTGGTGAAGGAAGGGCACCAATTGGTAGAAAACAACCCACAACCCCTTGGGGTTATCCTGCGCTTGGAAGAAGAAGTAGAAAAAGGAATAAATATAGTGATAGTTTGATTCTTCGTCGACGTACTAAATAGGAGAGAAAATCGAGAATATGTTTCTTCGTCTTTACAAAAGAAAAAAAGATAGGAGTAATTAGCTGTGACACGTTCACTAAAAAAAAATCCTTTTGTTGCTAATCATTTATTAGGAAAAATTGAAAAGCTCAACATAAG
>JAJJMB010008094.1:0-12500 GCA_023531105.1 Papaver atlanticum | reverse complement strand
ATCTTTGGGATCTGATGCTACACCGCTGCTCAATACCTTAGTGGATCAACTCTATTACATAAGTTGATTCCTAACTTATATCTCATATCATGACATAAGTAAGCAGTTTTTTCTTATTGTATCGGCCAAAAATTTCACTAATTGATCTTTACGGCGCTTCCTCTATCAATTAGATCTTTTATCTATCCATAGAATATAGTATTATAGGCATATCCATTTCTTCATTTTTTTGCTTTTATGAAGTCTCTTTCTTTGCTACAGCTAATAAAAATCGTTGCTTTGTACGATACATATGTAGAAAGCCTATCCTCTAGTATTTACTAGCGTATTTTATCTTTCTTTCCCTCTTTCTATAGTGGAGATAGTCGCACGTAATGACAGATCACGGCCATATTATTAAAAGCTTGTGGTAAGAATGGATTTCGTTCTAGTGCCCGGAAATAATATTCCAAAGCTTTTGTATGTTCTCCGTTACTTGTGTGGATAAGGCCTATGTTATACAGTATATAACTTCGATCATAGGGATCAATTTCTAGTCTCATAGCTTCATAATAATTCTGTAAAGCTTCCGCATAATTTCCTTCGGATTGAGCTGACATCCGTTGCGGTCGTTCATTCTATTCAAAGAATCCCCGTTTCAGAACCGTACGTGAGATTTTCATCTCATACGGCTCCTCCCTTCTGTGCATAATGAATGATAATAATCCATGGAACCAAAAGAATATTGAAATATTCTCATTATGAACTGACAGGGACTAGTGTTTTTACAAGAAATCTCTAGTCAGCCTTCCTGCAAGAGGTCTTTTCTTAACACTAATCGTGTTGTTGCTAGATAGAAAAGGTGACTCCAACAATTTCTTTGTCCTCAACGCCCCCTATTTCCAGGAATTAGTCACTTCAACAGTCTTTGATGGTTATATAGGTATCCAAAGTACAAACGAGATGGATGTTTGTTGTCCCAACCATTCTTGTTAGTTCCGATCCCGATAAGGAAAGGGATAATTTATAACAAAGTTTTTTTTGTTGATTCCTAGGTGTAGTGCTTCTTCCCCTATGCCGCCTATTGGTTGGTACTGATGGAGTAGGATTGACCTCTAATACAGAAAGAACCTATAGGTGTAACCTTTCGTTCAATACTAGATTAGAAAATTGAAGCATCTGAGGCTGCATCAATCGGGGATACACAATAGAAGGAATTGTTCTATTTCCAAACTTCACCTTCAAGAAGCGTAGATTTTTTTAAGGTTTATTTCAATAAACGCGTTTCGTTTTATACCGAATCCAACCCTGCGCGCCTTTACTCGTAAGACGGAGAACACTAAATATAATCAAATCACACCATCTCTATAATAGGTAAATGCCTCTTTTTCTCCGGAAGTTGTCGGAATTATGCGTAATAAGATATTGGCCACAATTGAAGAGGTCTTATCAATAAAATTTCCATTTATCCGTGATCTAGGCATAGTTCGCAATCCATTCTATAATTCTTCTCATTACCTCGCATGGGAAAAGAATCCCACAAACAAAGGAATTGTACAGGACGAAATAACATAAAAAAAGACTCGTTCTAAACATGAAATTAATATTTCCTACAGATTATGATAACTCGAGAAGTTTTTTATTGGATTATGATTCAAAGAAGGAAAAAGAATAGAATAATCGTTCTATGATCAAAATACCATCCCATCCGTTTTCATATTTCTAATTGTTATAATCGGTTGGTCGTACCTATACTGCAAAAATAAATATGAATGGCTCGCTATTCACCCGATTTCTGGGTCATAATCATAAAATTTTGTAGGAGAGATGGCCGAGTGGTTGAAGGCGTAGCATTGGAACTGCTATGTAGGCTTTTGTTTACCGAGGGTTCGAATCCCTCTCTTTCCTTACCTTTGCCTAATTCAAGAGCGTTATTGACCACAATGGATCAAATAACAAACAAACAAGGAATAGGATTATTCCAAGAGGTAGACCTTTCTTTGAAATGAATTCTCTATTCCTAATTGGGGTGGTACGAAAAATACTGATAAAGGGTAGCCAAGACATAAAAAGATCCCCGCGGATCCATTTATGATACATGAAATGGGAAAAATATCCGGATCACACCCCTTAGCTTCGGTCAATTTACTTCGGCGAAAAGGGGGCAAAATTCTCCGAATCCTTGCCTTGCTATTTGAGTTAGGTTCAAGTCTGACGGGAATAATATTCTACGACTAGCAATTCGTTTATTTTCAAGCCGACCCACTTACTATCTATTATTTGATTGACTAACCCTTTATATTGGGATGAATGAAGAGTCAAATGTTTTGGCAATTCTTCATGGGAGGATGAATCAAGATAATTTTGAATCAGAGCTTTGGATTTTTGTTCATCCCTCGTCGTAATAATATCTCGGGGTTTGCAGCGATAACTTGGTATATCTACTATATGGCCATTAACTAAAATATGTCTATGGTTAACTAATTGCCGAGCTCCAGGAATGGTCGAAGCCATACCCAATCGAAAAAGTATGTTATCCAAACGCATTTCAAGTAATTGTAGTAAAACTTGACCAGTTGACCCTTTGGCTTTTCCGGCGATACGAACATATTTAAGTAATTGTCGCTCTGTCAGACCATAATGAAACCGCAATTTTTGTTTTTCTTCTAGACGAATACGATATTGAGACTTTTTCCCAGAACGCGATTGATTTCTAAGATCATTTCCGGCTTTAGGCCTTTTACTAGTTAGTCCCGGTAAAGCCCCCAGACGGCGTATTTTTTTGAAACGAGGCCCTCGGTAACGAGACATAAAAACTCCTTTTTTTATTTACAGAATAAAACTAAATTAAGACTGAACTAAACGATAAACAAAAAAATATACTGAAATTTAGTACTGTACTACAAAGAAGAATGAGATGAATTGTATCAATATTCAGACTCTTTTGTATATATAGCAAGGTAAGGAGACTTTGTCTTAATTTGTTCTGTAGAGATCTAACCAACCGCTCGAATCTGTTTTTTTATTCATAGTTGGAAGTTCTTACGACATAATAGATCCGCTATTTTTGAGAAAAGGAAAGAAGTCTTTTCAATATTCCTTGAGTTCAAGGAGACATTATTAATCATGTAATAAAGTATAAAATAGAACAAAGAGAGAAAAGCCGGCTATCGGAATCGAACCGATGACCATCGCATTACAAATGCGATGCTCTAACCTCTGAGCTAAGCGGGCTCACATAACAGAAATTGTGTTGTGCATAGGAATTCAGTCAACTACTTAGCTCTTAGCTATTCAAAATAGATAATGAATATGAATAGAGAAAAAATGAATACTGAATAGAATGGTATTCTATAACAATATAATATAACATACGAATTAATATAACGATAAATAGAGTGATATATGATATCAAAATTTTCAATGGGAATAAATTCTACATTTTTTATTTTCCATGATTCTCTTTTATATTTATAATTTATATGAATATGATTATCAATATCTTAATTCTAAATTATTAGAAATTAAGAAAAAATATGGCATTCTAAAAAAAGAATCGAACGTTCAAGTATTTCAAATCGGGTGGGAAAAGTGAGAGGAAGAGAGGAATATATATGTGGTATATATCCATCCATATTGAATTGCGGATACATCAATGATAGAATCATTTCTGATTAAACCAAATGTAGGTCCTTCAATATAGAAAAAGGGGTAAATAAGAAAGAAATAAAAGAAATCAAAGAGGAGTAAAGAGATAAACTTTTTAGATATATAAGCTGTATCTAATGAATTCAACGGTTAACGGTTCCAGCATAAACGAAAGAAAGAAGGGGATGGCATCCCAGCGAGATCTTCGGCTCAAACTAAAAAGGGGATATGGCGAAATCGGTAGACGCTACGGACTTGATTGAATTGAGCCTTGGTATGGAAACCTACTAAGTGATAACTTTCAAATTCAGAGAAACCCTGGAATTAAAAATGGGCAATCCTGAGCCAAATCCTGTTTTCAGAAAAAAATTAAGGGATTTCTGAAAGCGAGAATAAAAAAAGGATAGGTGCAGAGACTCAATGGAAGCTGTTCTAATGAATGGAGTTGACTGCGTTGGTAGAGGACTCCTTCTATTCAATTTGAATTTAAACTCCATAAAGAATGAGGGATAAACCTACGATACGTACGTATACGTACTGAAATATCAAAGATTCTATTAATGTCGCCCTCAAATTTTTTTTACATAAAAAAAAGGAATAATTTTTGTGAATCTATTCCAAGTTGAAGGAAGAATAGAATATTCAGTAATCAAACCATTCACTCCATAGTCTGATATATCTTTTGACGAACTGATTAATCGGACGAGAATAAAGATAGAGTCCCGTTCTACATGTCAATATCAATACAGACAACAATGAAATTTATAGTAAGAGGAAAATCCGTCGACTTTATAAATCGTGAGGGTTCAAGTCCCTCTATCCCCACAAAAAGGCCCGTTTTACTCCCTAACTGTTTATTTATACTTCTACTCTTTTTTCTTTTCGGCAGCGCCCGAAAATTAGCTATATTTATCATTCACTATATTATTTCACAAAAGGATCGGAGCAGAAAAGCCTCTCTCGTATCACAAGTCTTGTGGTATATATGTACAAAGGAAACTCTATGATCAAGGAATCCCTGTTTGAATCGTTCACAGTTCACATCATTATTTTCAACTCTAAAAGTTTTATTTTTTGAAGATTCCGGAAATTCCAGGGCCTGGGTAAGATTTTGTAATGCTTTTTTATTCTCTTGAATTGACATATACCCAAGCCCTCTAGTAGGATGGGGATGGTGCCTCAAGAAGGGTTGGGATAGCTCAGTTGGTAGAGCAGAGGACTGAAAATCCTCGTGTCACCAGTTCAAATCTGGTTCCTGACATTGAGTATCTACTGTTAAGTTCCTGCCATTGAGCATCTATTATTAACCACAGATTAATAATAGATACTCATACAAATTCGATATGAATCAGCATACATACATGCTATCGTCCGAATGTCTAGAGAGAGAAAATCCTCCCCTTTTTCTTAAAGTCTGTATAAAAAAAGGAAAAGAATAAGGGAAAAGAAAAATACAGGTTGAGTAAGAAATTAGGCTAAAGATAAGAAGTGGGCCTTTATTATATGGATCTCGTGGTTCTTTTTTTGATTATATGGCATGGCGGGTTCCTCCTAACATTATAAATATTAATAGTTAAAAAAAGAATTACAATATGAAGTTAGTTGCTTCTAAAAACCCAAGACTATATATAGTCTCGAGGGGTGTGGAAAGATCCGACTAGACAATGTGAAATTAAGATCCAGTACAAGTGGAATCCTATCCTCTTTTATTTCTTCGTTTTTTTTTTTCATATTCCATTTCGTTATTCCCCCTACGTGACTTTCGAGAGCCTATCTAAGTGATGTGCGCGGTACAAAGTTCATGGTACAGAACTCATTTTATTCATCTTATTAGCCCGGCTCGCCCGAAATAAATAGAATATCTTCCAAATTTGGGAATCTCAATGAGGACCCATTTTTTTGCGCATCCATATCCATATATAGGAAAAAGAGTTCGATTACTCTAGAAGAGACTGTAAAAAATTCCTTGGATATCTCGCGGCGTAAAAATAAAATTAGGTTCTTACCATTCAATGAGCATCTTGTATTTCATAGAATTTTGGAGCAATATAATCCTTACGTAAGGGCCATCCTATCCAACTTTCAGGCATCAAAATACGTTTCAGGCGTGGATGATTATCATAAGAGATTCCCAACATATCATAAGATTCCCGTTCTTGGAAATCCGCACTTTTCCAAATCCAAAAAACAGATGGAATTCTGGGATTTATCCTTGGGGCAAATACTTTTATGCATACCTCCTCTGGCTGATCCACACCATACTCTATTCGCGTAAGATGATACACACTAGCTAAGAGTCCGCCTGGTGCTACATCATAGGCACACTGAGAGCGTAGATAATTGTAACCATATACATATGAAATGACAGCAATGGAATGCCAATCCTCGGGCTTTATTTGTAAAGTTTCGACTCCTTGGTAATCGAAGCCTAAAGATCTATGAACTAACCCATGCTTGACTAGCCAAGCAGACAAACGACCCTGCATTTTTTTAATCTCTCCCGGATTTTCATTTGTATAAGTAGTTCACGTTTACGACGAAATTTTTGAAAATTGAAGTGAAGGGCATTTGCTATTCTTCTGCACAAAATAAAAGCAGCCTCCCTAATTCACTAATTCGTGGGAAGATACTGAACTTTGGTATTTGAAAAATGTTTCATAAGGTATCTCTGAAGTAGATCGCGATTGATAGAGTAATCCTTGATCATAATTTCCAGTATGCGTGCTGCGTCCAACATAAAACTTGTGAGTGGTAGTAAAACATCGATTATTCTGTTGAGACCCAAATCTATCTTCGTAGATTTCTCGAGATACCTTCTTACGAAGTTTTGTTATAGCATCGATAACTGCCTCCGGTTTAGGCGGGCAACCCGGCAAATAAACATCCACAGGAATTAGCTTATCAACTCCTCGAACAGTACTATAAGAATCAGTACTGAACATCCCTCCTGTAATAGTGCAGGCTCCCATAGCAATGACATATTTTGGTTCAGGCATTTGCTCATATAATCTTACTAAAGAGGGAGCCATTTTCATTGTTACTGTGCCGGCTGTTAAAATTAAGTCCGCTTGCCTAGGACTCGATCTTGGTACCAAGCCATAACGATCAAAGTCGAAGCGCGAGCCTATTAATGAAGCAAATTCAATAAAGCAACAACTGGTACCATACAGAAGCGGCCATAAACTGGAGAGTCTTGACCAATTTGAAAGATCATTTGATGTAGTTGAAATAACTGAATTTTGGGTTGTTTGATCAAGTACCGGAAACTCAATGGAATTCATAACTGTCTCAATGTCATTTTTTTCTTCTTTTTTCTTTTTATTGTCTGAATATTCAGGAGCTAAGACCATTCCAACGCTCCTTTTCGCCATGCATAAACTAAACCAACAATTAGGATAAGCACGAAAATTAAAGCTTCTATAAAAACGGATACACCCAATACATCGAAACTCATCGCCCATGGGTAAAGAAAAACCGTTTCAACATCAAAAACAACAAAAACCAGAGCAAACATATAATAACGAATTCGGAATTGTAACCAAGCGTCGCCCATTGGTTCTATGCCTGATTCATAACTAGAAAGTTTCTCCGGTCCTTCGCGAGTCGGGGCTAAAACCCCGGAAATGAAAAAAGCCAAAATAGGAATAAGACTTGATATTATTAGAAATGCCCAGAAAATGTCATATTCGTAAAGCAGAAACATAGATGCACTCCTATGAATGTGGAAAAAATATATACCGTATTCTTCGATTCGATCTGGAATTTGAATTAAGCTATAACTGTTTAGTCGAAATACCAATGAATTTTGATTGAACTCCCCAGTTTTTTTGCTGTGGGTCATTCTTGTTTCAAGATTCATCGAGTGGAATCCTATTTTCACTTATTTCAATTCCATTTCGATATGCTAGAGACATATTATGCTCTTATTACAAACTTATCGTTTTTATCTTGTCTCAGATTTTCTCTAAAAAAAAGAGAAAAAATAATTACATATTTTTTTAGTTATAATTTATAGAAAATTTTTATTAAGATTAAATTAAGATACTATTAAGAATATTAAGAATTCTATATGGATGTTATATATTTTATGAATATTCATATAATAAAACCGAAGGGTATTGGTTTATTCTTTTCATTAAGATCCAATCCAGTTAGAGGATTGTTGTTTCTATTGATTAGATACGGAAACTGAATGCATCGCCCTATTATATTTTTTATCCTTGTTCTAGACTTAATGGATTTTATTCAATGCATTGAATTGAGAGAAACCCTTACATATAACAATCCTAGGGTTCTATCCCCAATTTACCTTTTTTTAGTCTGTACTACCTCGACCTGCAACCCGTACCCCCAAAAAAGAATCGGGTTATGAAATTAAAGCTCGAAGTCTTAAAAGAAGAATCTAGAATATCGGTCTTTAGTACTTGACTTGAAATGGGTCCGAAAAGGCGGGAATACTTATTTATTTTGAACGAACCCTACACAACGAAGTATATCACAACGGGAAAGTAAGCCGAATCCTAAATAATTTACAGAATAAACTTCTTCTAATCGAATCGCGCTTTATCAAATCTAATGATTCGACAGACCAAATCCCCCAAACAACTCATGGAAATAGACAGGGATGCAAACACTAATAGAGTTAGGAACCATTCATTATCTCTGAAACAACGAATTTAGTTCTGCTCCCGAAAAAACTATGAGTTGGGGGCTTCTTAACTCGTCCAAGTGCAAACAGGAGACCTCAACCTTCTTGCATAAAGTCAGCATCGGTAGAATTGGAATGGTGAGCAATTGGGTTGGGGTATATTGAGATCTATAAAAAGATATTTTGTACAAAAAGAAAAGGAATATCACAAACCCTTTGATCCTGGATAGGAAAACAGGAAAAATTTGTGTGTAATTCATCCACAAAGAAGAAAGGACGGGTTTTTTTATCCGAGATCAAAAAAATACCGATTGGGCCCACTGAAATGAATTTTTTCCGTTTCATGCTCACCCACGGGGGTCGCTCGGAGCATGTGATAATTATTCTATTTCGATGGGCCAAACGACCGTCCCACTACAACCAACAAACAAGAATGAGGAAATGAAAACTATACAAATTTTTAGGGCTATACGGACTCGAACCGTAGACCTTCTCGGTAAAACAGATCAAACTTTTTATTATCGAAATGATTCGAACTGTTCCAAAGACCCAACATGCATTTTTTTTGCATTGGGCTCTTTCATCAACTGATATAAATATCAGATAGTCCGCCATACTTTTTCTTAACAGAAAGATAACGAGATGGCTCCACGTGCTCTGATTCATTATTTAGATTATGATCCAGGAGCAATACCAAAGTGTTTCAAAGAAGAGTTACCTTGACGTAGGTCTGCCTCTGGCCTAGATCAACCTAAGTTAAATAGAGTCTCTATCGCTCTGCTCAAAGAGTCAAATATGAAACTTCATACACCTTAAAGTTCATAGTACGAAAAGATATTTTTTTGAGGTCCTTATACTCATTATGCCTAGCATTGAATGGGCTGTGTATTCACCTTATCAATTATCGAATCAATGATGGGTTCTTTTTGGAGCCTAAATTGGCACCCAAAGCGGACCGAACCAAATATTTGTCAGGCTATTGTTCCCTCGAATATATAGAGTAAGACACCGATTTATCAATAAGATCAATTTTGTTGATTGCATGATGGACTCCCCTGAAAAACATTGGCGCGCGTGTAAACGAGTTGCTCTACCAACTGAGCTATAGCCCTTGTGATAGATAGTTTATCATGGAAATAATTTCTTGTCAAGATGAATCTTCTATGATCCAACATGATAGCTTCTGATCTGTTTCCTGCCAAGAATTGGTATTGCTTAGAAAGAAGATTGCATCTATAATTCATCGATATGACAAGCCCCTTTCTTTCTCTTTGTGATGATAAATGACCTACTTAACCCAGTGGTTAGAGTATTGCTTTCATACGGCGGGAGTCATTGGTTCAAATCCAATAGTAGGTAGAACTTATTAGATACCGGAGTAATTAGTATCTAATAAGTTTTTCTACCCACCCTCCCTTTTATTTTAGTTGCATAAGAAATGCCATTACAGTTGATTCGACTCAATCCGCAGAACCAAAATATGGTGTATAAACAGAATTTACTTTTTTATTGGGGCGCACCAATTTTTTATGAAATTTTATTGATAGCCTCTACTCGCGTCCTAGCTCGTCTGACGGCTAAATTCGCTTCAATTGTTTGTCTCTTGCCCTCAGCCCGACTTAAGTTAGCTTCAGCTATTTCAAGAGCTTTCTGAGCTTCTTGTGGATCAATGTCACTACCCTTCTCCGCATCATTTACTAAGATGGTAATCTCATTATTGCCTACTCTAGCAAAACCACCCATCAGAGCTATTTTTAACCATTGGTCATTAAGGCGTAGTCTCAAAATACCTATATCTACAGCTGTGGCAATAGGGGCGTGATTTGGTAATACACCGATTTGGCCACTATTAGTAGATAAAACAATTTCTTTCACTTCTGAATCCCAAACAATTTGATTCGGGGTTAGTACACAAA
The DNA here is from genome assembly GCA_023531105.1 of Papaver atlanticum. Lineage (NCBI taxonomy): Eukaryota > Viridiplantae > Streptophyta > Magnoliopsida > Ranunculales > Papaveraceae > Papaver > Papaver atlanticum. The sequence goes on along the minus strand of JAJJMB010008094.1, from coordinate 2,309 downwards.
GATTTAAGGTCATTTCTTCAATTTGCTCTCCACTTCTAAGTTCACAGCCTTCGCGGTAGCTTCATCGATGTTACCTACCAAATAAAAGGCCTGCTCAGGAAGACCATCTAATTCTCCGGAAAGGATCAATTGAAACCCCCTAATGGTTTCTGCTAGACCAACATATTTCCCTGGAGAGCCCGTAAATACTTCTGCTACGAAGAAGGGTTGTGATAAGAAACGCTCAATTTTTCGTGCTCTTGCTACGGTTAAACGATCCTCTTCAGATAATTCGTCCAACCCAAGGATAGCTATAATATCCTGAAGTTCTTTGTAACGTTGTGAAGTTTGCTTAACTCTTTGCGCAATTTCATAATGTTCTTCACCAACGATGCGAGGTTGGAGCATAGTTGACGTACTATCAAGAGGATCTACTGCTGGATAGATACCTTTTGAAGCTAGTCCTCTTGATAGTACGGTAGTAGCATCTAAATGTGCAAATGTTGTGGCAGGGGCAGGGTCGGTCAAATCGTCCGCAGGTACATAAACTGCTTGAATAGAAGTTATAGACCCCTCTTTGGTAGAAGTAATTCTTTCTTGCAAAGTACCCATTTCTGTACTAAGGGTAGGTTGATAACCCACAGCAGAAGGCATTCTGCCTAATAAAGCAGATACTTCGGATCCTGCTTGGACAAATCGGAAAATATTGTCGATAAATAGAAGGACATCTTGTTCATTAACATCTCGGAAATATTCTGCCATGGTTAGGGCAGTCAAACCAACTCTCATACGAGCTCCCGGCGGTTCATTCATCTGACCATAGACTAGAGCTACTTTTGATTCTGCAAGATTTTGTTCATTAATTACTCCAGACTCTTTCATTTCCATGTAAAGATCATTCCCCTCACGAGTACGCTCACCCACTCCGCCAAATACAGATACACCTCCATGAGCTTTGGCAATGTTGTTGATCAATTCCATGATAAGGACTGTTTTACCCACTCCAGCTCCCCCGAATAGTCCTATTTTCCCCCCACGTCGATAAGGAGCTAAAAGATCAACTACTTTGATCCCTGTTTCAAAAATAGATAATTTTGTATCTAATTGTATAAAGGCAGGCGCAGATCTATGAATAGGAGATGTTGTGCGAGTATCTACAGGACCTAAATTATCAACAGGCTCTCCAAGAACGTTGAAAATTCGTCCGAGAGTAGCCCCACCAACCGGAACACTTAGAGCAGCTCCCGTGTCAATAACCTCCATTCCTCTCTTCAGACCATCTGTAGCACTCATAGCTACAGCTCTCACTCGATTATTTCCTAATAATTGCTGTACCTCACAAGTGACATTAATTAGCTCGCCGTCAGTATTTCGGCCCTTAACTACCAAAGCGTTGTAAATATTAGGCATCTTACCCGGGGGAAAGGATACATCTAGCACCGGACCAATGATTTGAGCGACACGCCCCAGGTTTTTTTCTTCAAGTGCGGAAACCCCGAGACCCGAAGGGGTAGGATTTGTTTTCATAATAATGATAAAGTGAAATATGTAGAAATTCTTTGCATTTTGTAAACCGAAGAAAAAATTTCCGATAGCAAGCAGGTTGATCGGTTAATTCAATACAATAATAAATAGGAGTTAGTACTTGATTTCGTTGGTACCATTCAAGCGACTCCAATTCGATTGTTTACTCGTTCAATGAGTGAATTTTCAAGTTTCACAACCTAAAAAATGAGGTAGATGGATAAAAACCATGAGGGAGCGTTTCAGTTCTCTAGCATTATAGACAATCCCACCCATATTTTCTATGGAATTCGAACCTGAACTCTATTTATGATTCATTTTTTTTCACATTTGCCATTATTTCTTATTTCAGCATATATTTTTCCGCCTCTTCTCTACCTTTTCAGGGACGAATTCCGGATAGTTTTACATCTAGGATTTACATATACAACATATAGCACTGTCAAGAGTGAATTTCCTTTTTTTGATAAATTTAGATTAAAAAAAGTACGGGATTCGAAACTTGAAAAACACGGATTGGGTTGCGCCATACATATGAAAGAGTATACAATAATGATGTTGATGTATTTGGCGAATCAAATACCGTGGTCTAACAACCAACCATTCTGATTAGTTGATAATATTTGTTGAGAGTTTTGTGAAAGATTCCTGTGAAAGGTTTCATTAACGGCTAATTCATGTCGAGTAGACCTTGTCGTTGTGAGAATTCTTAATTCATGCGTTGTAGGGAGGGACTTATGTCACCACAAACAGAGACTAAAACAGGTGTTGGATTCAAAGCTGGTGTTAAAGATTACAAATTGACT